>JAPYYV010010192.1:0-12220 GCA_030522625.1 Copidosoma aretas
AAGTTTAGCATTTATTAAAGTTACATTTGAACCAGAGTCATAAATACCTTTTACTGTAGTTGTGTTATTCAATGTAACATTTAGTTCAATTAATGGTGGTGCATCTAGTTTTTTGGATCCTTATTACTTAACTCTACTTCAAGTGCTGCATTACCAGTAATAAATTTACCTTGTTTTTCTGTTTTGAACCAGCATTTATCCTCTTCATGGTATCGGAGTCCTTTGTTTTTTCTTTACATATTAAACATGGTTTCTTTTCAAATTTTTCTTTATTACTAAAATTTTTGTTTCTGTTATTTAATGACCGCTTATAAACAATATGTTCTAATTTACTGATTTCATTAAATATCTCTTGTGATTTCTTTAACCTCTCTTTGTCAAGCATGTTTGCTACGTGATTTGGCAACCCCAGTACAATAAGATCAATTAAGGTTCCTGTATCAATGTTTTTGCTAATTTCTAGTAAGAGATTTTCCTTTTTTTTATTGCATATTCTAGTAGTGTACCTGTTGTGTATTTAAATGTGTATGTATATCTAATTGGACTCCAACCTTTGCTTGCGAATGTTTCGCAGAAACTTTGTTTCCACAAATTCCAATCAGATTCTATTTAATGTTTAATCATGATACCTTGATCCCAGTCGATACATGGTTTATCCAACAGCAGGCGTAGAAAATTAATTTTCTCATTTTCTTCAGTACGTATCAATCTTTTACACTCATCTCCAAAGCACGATATCCATTGAAAACCATTAAATTTCTGTTTGTAAATTTTTCGATTGAAAACTGATCTGCTATTTGTGCCGTACTTTTATGATTATTTCGTTGAGTTTCTACTAGTTTTTCGAAAATCTTATGCTTGGTTTAGCTGTTTGTTCATTTACATTCGTAATATCTTTCAAATACGTATCATTAAACTTTATATTTCCACCTTTGTCTACGAACGTATTTTCTAGTTCCTCTGATAATGTTATCCAAACACTCCTCGTTTGATGTCTATGGGTTAATAAATTTTTTATCTTGTTAACTGCTGGTGAGGCAATCAGTTCTTCGTCTAAGCTTGATGGTTGAAATTATATCGGTACACTAGATACATGATTGTCTGGCGTTTCTTTTGAGGTTATACACATGACATTGGATTTTCCATCTGAACTTGCTTTTAGAGTAAAAGTAACTAAATATTGTACAAAGAGACATTTATGTTACCGACACTTGTAGCAAGGCTGGGAAATACAAATCGTACTAAGGTAGTATACTTCCTTACATGTATATTATTCCTACCCGTACACCAACTATAGTTGATTTTTATGAGCACTCTCTACCACCTTAGTATGAAGAATGTTAATCCTAGCATCAACTATATAACCCCTTTTTGCCCTAGTCCCCATCGTAATCTATAATGCATAACCTCATTTCCCATCTTCCCCAACTAATATTACCCTCTCTTTCCACCCCCGGATCCCATATCTCCCCAAATAGTCTCAGACCTACCCAGAGCGCCAACGCGGCCCACTCCCGAGTCACCCAGTGGTCCAAAATCTCTTTCCACCCCCCTACGCCGCACTTTACCAACAAGTCCCGCACCTACCCAGAGCGTCCACAGAGCCCGCCTCCAGGTAACCCTGTGATACAGAACTAGCCGCAAGACTTTGGGAACAAATTCCAGCCGGAAAAAACTCTAAAAAATTTTCCGTGTTGTCCCGACCGGGATTTGAACCCGCGCTTCACTTGATTAGCCGTAACGCAGCTGACCAAGACTTGCGTCCTAGCCAACTGAGCTACGATTGCTTAACTCTTGTTTGTATATTATGGAGCTCATCAGCTTATACAGTTCATTTAACAACATAAGATTCGAGATTTTTATATTTTACACTTCACACTGCCATTCGAATAATTGTTTGTACTCACCCTCCATTCGCGTGAAAATTTTTTGGAATTTTCGGTAATGCACTGTAATACAAATGCAGAAGAACCAATGCTGCTTTATTCACCTATACTCACCTAAGAACAAATTTTTAATTCAAGGGTAAAATTAGTCTTAGCAAATCACTAATTATCATCAATGTATATGTTTTAACATGATTTAAATTAAATACTTATTATACCTCATCAAAAAAGCTTTCACTTGCAAACTGCCATATAATAACGTCAGAATCACATTTATTATTAACATTTAATTTAAAACATGCTTTCGATAAACTTCCAGTCCAAACCTAATGCAAACGAGTGAGTTATAAGTTTTTATCTGAAATCGAGAAATGATGAAGTCTGGCTACACTTTCTGATCAGTTTTCATGCTGAATCATATTCCATTTTAACTCATAGTCAGCATTTAAAGCTGGACACCTAAGTCCTGTAAATAAACAGAGAGCAAACCCAGGATAAATTTGTTTGTCTACTTTACTATTAATACAAGCTTAGCAATGACTTCCAGTTCACATTTTATGCCAGCAAAGAAGGCAAAACGTAACTTGCTAACCGCAAGAGAATATTGTCAGAACAATAATGCTTCTGGGTTTACTTTTTAACAAGAACTGCAAATCGACTAAACACACACTAAATGTCAGCGATAAAGCCAAAAGTTTTATATGAAACTGTGGGTGGATCATGTCAGCATACACTTTTTACACGGATGAAGCCTGTGATTGAGCTTGCCGAAGAGTCTGTTCCTATGTCTTTAATTGTACCTGTAAAAACCAATGACTACGACCAGAATAATGATCTATGTTTGTATTTTTAATTGATTTAGTGTTGTACAATGCACAATTACTAAATGTTTTATTTTTAGTACAGACTAAGCTGACATTTTCTTTGATGACGAGGAACCAGAGCAAGTAGAAATGTCTGTGTTTCTGAACTACTTTGACAATATCAGGTCTCATAGATTTGTATTTCAATAAATGCTGTAACTATATTTCTACTTCAACTAACTTTTAGACTATATAGCTGGTTACTAAGCCTTTTAAACAATCAGAGAGGAATGGCAGGATAAATTTATTTATCTACTAGTGCAATAAAAACAAGTTTAGTATTGACTTCCAGTATGAATTTTACGCCAGAGAAGATACTACATGCTTCAACCTTCCAAACTGCAACAGAATGACATTGTTTCTGGATTTACTTTTTAACTAGAGATGTAAGTTGACTCTAAGTTTACACCAAATGTCAGCGATGAAGTCAAAAGTCTAAATTTCAATATGTTGCATATTGCAGTCAGACTACACTGTTTTATAGATTATAGTTTTAATGCATGCTTTACTATCTCTACTATGATCTTGAATTGTTTGACAACTCTTGAAGTTGAAGCGTTTAAAAGCAATGCTAGGCTGAATATTTTCATCCACTCTTTTTAATACAAGCTGTGAATTCACTTTTAGTCTATATTCTTAGCCAGGGAAGTGGCAAAAATCTTATTGTGTTAAAATGATATTATTCATGAATTTTTTTTTGGACAAAAGCGTTGAATCGACTCAGTCAATATTATGTGTTTTCATAAAAAAATGTGGTTTAATTTATGACAAAGACGCCGCTTGAAGATATGACTCGAGGCACGACTGATAGTCATACTACCAGAGCAGAAAGTGTAGTTAAAATGAATTGTATATTGTTTAGTATTTTAAAGTTGCATGTTTATGTCGACAAAATTTTTGGTGAATAATTTGATTAATTATATTAATTCGAAACATTAACTTCGTATAACTATTGTTATGGTCGATTTTAAATAATTTTTACTGCCTAAAGTATTTGGATAGCGTAGAGATGGAAAACTGTCAATATAAAATGTTGAATTTTTTCCAGATCTACGACTTTTATAGTCAACCGTTAATCCTCAAAGTTCGAATGAAAATTAAGACCCCCATAAATAATGTTTTGACGAAGAGAAATGATTTATTCTATTTATAGCTTTAAAACGAAAAAAAAAATTGTTTAATAAAAAATTAGCATTTTTCTTCAATACTTTATCATAGAATGTCAATTTTATATTTTGATGAACAAAAATCGATTTATCGCTATTTTAGTTACTTTAGTGCGTTGTAGAGACCCTGCATTTCATCTTACGTTACAACACATTCTGCAAAAAAGTCGTTCTTCAATAAGATTTACAACTTTCTCCTGAAATATATTTGTATTAATCTTTAACTTCTATGGTTACGTAGAACGAAAAAATTTTGTTCTTCGGAGCTCAGTAGTAGAAGGGTCGAAGGTTTTTTTTTATTTGATAAAATGACTTTCAAACTTCATTATTATATATTTATCGATAAATTTGTTATTGAAGAGTCTCATGCGTTAGAAAAGGCTTTAATAAATAATAATTAATCAAGTTGCTCAATGAAATTTCACGACAAACAGCTTATATTATATGAAACAAGGATACTTGATGCGTCGGAAAAAAATGTATCTCATTATAATTCAAATTTACTGATTTACATTTTCAAAACGATATGTTATGGGCGAGAAAAGCTTATTCTCATTGTTGTAAGTTTTTAATCGTTCAGGTGTAAACAATTAGAAGTATCGTTTTTATACACCTATAATTTTGAAAATACAAATCAGTACAATTATTAGCGATGCTTTAAGGAACAAGATAAGATTTCAAAAATTAAAACCAAATAAAAAACAAAAAGATCTCAAGGTTTTAAGTAACTTTTTGAAAAATCGGTCGTATGCTTTTTTATAATACGATATAATAAAATAATTTTTTTTTATCAAATCAAGTACCATTATTTCGTATTGTGTAATCTGTTTGCTGTCAAATCTCATCAGGCATTACAAATTGATACATCTTCTAACATACGAGACTCCTTAATAAATATCAAGGAAAAAACTTAAAAATAAATGTTACCCCTTAGCTATAAGTATCATTCATACGTTTAATAATTAAATCAAATTATAAGATATTTGTAAAAAATAAAAAACTAAATTAAATTCTATTGTTCGTACTTACAACAATCTCTGAGCGCTTATAAAGAAGGGTTACGTTCAACTGGGCAGTACTTAAAAAATAGTTAACGAATCAGTCCCAAGAAATTTACAGATAATTTTTAGACTGTCTTGGTTGAATGAATACCATTTATCTCTTTAGATATTATTTATTCAAATAAGAATTCTTCGGGGCACACAATGTGCGGAAAAACGGTGCGGAAAACTTGTCCTACACTGTTATTCTGTACAGTTCTGACCCTGCATAAAATGTTCTGTACAATACGATTTCTAACGATTTTTTAATTTTAAATTGTTTTACATTTTATGAAATAAATTTAATCATTTTTTTTACGTGATTATACTTGACTCGTATTTTAATATTTAAGAATTGATATTCAATAAATTAAATACTATAAATGGAGTGAATAGAGTAACTAATAAATACAGCAATGTTATTTAAAAAGAATGATATTTGAGAAGTAAAAATTTTTTGCATATTTTAAAAAGGATGCTCTTGAGCGTCTTCGCTGAAGGGCGAAGGGAAGAGGTTCCCTGGCCTCGCAGAACACTACCACCTCAGCGATCACCTCCTGCCGCAGCCTACGAACTGGATGGTTTTTTTCACGTTTTACATTTACATCCTCCAAAACGTGCCGTAACGTGAAACAAAATTCTTCTCACCGACTGCCTGACTGTAAAAGTTACAGTGTACCATTGGATGTGTTTTTTTTTCACATTTCCGTATTTTTATAAGTTTCTTTCTGTATGAAAAAATGATCTGAGGCTAACTCCCCTAGGACCTATGTTAAAGAGGTTACAAAGAGGATGCATTTATTTATTTTTAAAAGTGATCTATAGAAAATACTGTAAAAATTTAAGATTAGTTAAAATACTTTAAAGATCGAATTACTAAAGTTTTACATTGATCTTTGCAAGGTAAATACATATTGTAGTGTTTAAATATTTTCGGTCTTCAAATACTCTTCAGACTGTTCCGTTTCTAACAGTTTTGTGCCGAAAAAGCAGAACATAGTCAGCAGTTAATCTCGATGCATGACATAAGTAATTTTTACATATTATTTGAAACATTTTTCTTCCAGAAATCTTCTTTGAATCGATTGAGAAATTTACAAAATCAGCCAAGAAAAAGCGAGCCTGGTTGACGAATCTGAGCTAAAAATCAGGTGGGACTCATGCCAAATCTTAGATGAGTTTTAGGTGAGATTCAAGTAATTTGCAGGTCATTCTCAGGTGTTTCTTGGGTGATTCTCAGGTAAATATTATCTTACAGTCACTGGTTCCTATGTTTCTCATAAAAACACAGTAAAACTTTGTGTAGAAGTATCAGGAATGATTCATTATCTAATAATATGAAAATTTTATTATCAAAGAGTACTGATATTCGTATCTGTATTAGATTATACAAGAATATCAAGTATCAAAGATAATAAAGGATTCGTTTAATACAGTTTATTAGCCAAACGAATTATTTCAAGATTCTATAGTAAGGATAAGATACTATCTTGGAAATAGTTAATATTTACTATTATTAGCTGCCATTATTAGAATTATTATTACGTAAAACATCTACGGAACGTAGAAGTTTTTACTGTTTTTCAGTATTAATAGTGTCCGTTACTTATAGAACAAGGCCATATAAGCAAGACGGTTTAAGTTCTTTAAAATTTTTTTTTGATTGATTGCACGGGCACCTTCAAAGAAATAAATGGTAGTGTCAGAATCTTACTCACTAAAACCATCCACTGCCGGGTTGGCCGACTAAAAGGTGATAGGCAATCAAAAGATGGAAAGAAGAAAAAGAAGTGGAGAAATAGATGATGGGAAAAATTTGACGTCGATGGACGGGGCTAAGTAAAAACCGCGGGTAAGAATTTAGTTAGCCCTATCGCCAAGGGCAAGACACGAGAGACAGATAGAGTTATCTAAATTTAGAGAAAGTTGAGTAAAGACACACTGGGTACGCGTCAGAAATCAAAATTGAGTTTAGGAATTTATGAGAGAGTAGCCATGTGGTTGGCTACGAATTACGAGATTTCAGCCCTTGGATAGCCCTTTGGATTGTAGGATTCGGAAGAGTAGCAAAGAGAGAAGTTTAATTTGGAATACTTGAGGCTGTAGCTTGAGCATAGAAGTGCCCCAGCTGTGGTGGAATTCTTGAAGAAAAGGCTGCAGTCATTGTTGGTGGTGGCGGATTTTTCGCACCGCGTGATACATCAGAGCATTGGATTTAGTAGGATTCTGCTGCTCTTCCCTTGTATCTATATGGTTATTAATGTACTTATTTGAAAGTATAAGCAAAAACTTTTAACGTGAACAAAAGTTGTAAGTTCTCGTAAGTCATGGTTTTTTAAAAATTTAGCATTGAAGATGATAAAAATAATTAATAACATTGATGGGGTAAGTAAATCCAAGTATAGCTGTATAAATCGTAAATATTAATACGTTTCAAGATAGTATTTGATTTGTGAAAAATTTTTTAAGAAATCATGATTTTCTATTATTATGTGTGGAACAAATCCTGCAGGATCCTACATGCATGATCCTTGTAACTTAATATTATTGTATGAACGTATTTGGATACGAATTTCAGTTACCTTTAATATGCAAATCTTTGTATTATAAGATAAAAGATCATTCTTAATACTTTTATGTGAAGTGATACTGTGTTTCTATAAAAAACACAATAATCAGTTGACTTTATGTTGACATTCACCAAAGAATCAGCTGAGAATCACTCGAGAAGCGCTTGATTCTCACCTGAATCTCATCTGAATTTTTTGCATGAGTCTCACCTGATTCTCAGCTAAGATTCGTCAGCCGGGAGTATACAAGAAGCAGTAGAAAAGGCACGTGGGTGAACTCATCAATAATCTGATAAAACGAAAAAATAGCGCCTCGATCTCATGTACACCTTAAGTACTGAATTGAATTATATATTCAAAATAATTGTATTAATTATCATATAATACACATTTTTAGGTTCTTTCAAATCTTCTGAAAATAACAGTTCTGATTCGGAGTCCAACAAATCTGAAGAGTAATCTATTTCATCCGTCAGAAAGTATCATACGAGCTTCAGAACCATGCATTCTACAGTATTTTTAATTGATAATCTTTAACATAATAAAATGTACAACAAAATTTAATTTTTTCAACGTTATCTTAAGATACTTGGAATAAAAAAACATCATAATATAGTTTTTATAAAGACAGAGAAAATACCTTGACCTTTTAAATATTTGTATGCGACAGTTAATATTTAATAATTCTATATCATTCAAAATTTAGACTACTCAGTAAAAAAAATATTTTCTAAACCAATATAAGTCCAATCTCACAAAAAAATGTCTCATAGCTGGTAAATGTCATATAGATTATGATTATATGCAAGAAATTCAGTGCGAAGGCAAGCTTAGAAGATATTTGTGTACATTTAATGAAAGTATTATATATCATGAATAAAATGTTTCTAATAAAATTATTTATGCGTTCACTGGCTGTAATATACCTTTGGACTATCATAGTATTGATTTTTTAGTCTCTTTTTGAAAAAGCTATACTCTTTGAATTGGTTTTCCCACAAGGATTTATCAGATGGGATTCCCCTGTAGGAAACCCATGTGATTTTTTTTTTCAAGCGACTATGAGTTAATTGAACCTTATAAATTAACGGGTGATGCTTACATTCAGTAATGGATTATTTATTATTAAATATCAAAATAAGAGATATTATAAATTATCAAGCGTTAATGCCAAGCTATCAATTTGCTTTACTCTGAACTGTGAGCCTCTTAAACCTTATTATCAAGCGTTAATGCCAAGCTATCATCTTGCTTAACTCTGAACTGTGAGCCTCTTAAACCTTATAACACTACGTATAAAAAATCAGTCCATTATAAACAATTATTTATTAATGAATACTAAAGTTAGAGAGCTTGTACAAATAAATAGTAAAAGTTAGTCCCAAATTATTTGTCCCCTTAACGCTGTACTCCTAGCCACTTGAACCTTAAAATTTTATGTTTGAGAGTACAGTTGATCAATAAGTTATTTATTAATTGATAATAAAATAGAAAATCTTTTGTATAAATAAATATTTATCTCCGGCTATTTATCTTTATAACCCTGTCCTATTAGCCTCTCAAACCTAATGACTAAAAATAAAAGTTGAATTAATCAATAAAATGTTTAATTATCTATAATCTGGTTTGATGTTGTTTGACGAAATCAGCTCTCTATAGGGACGGGAAAAATGAACTCTTGAATAATTAAGTACGAAGTGAAATAAAACATTTCGAGATACAGCATTCTAAAATACAATATTTTTATAAATGCCTAACTCCCAATACTATATTCAATACAGTAGTTTATTGGTACTTACGGTGGTTTGGGACCCCCATATAGTATCTATTTAAGAATAAGTTACCAAGTGAATTGTGAACATTTAAAAACAATGAAGTTAATTCTATCTTACGTGTTCGAAAAAATTTTTTTTCTTCTAATTTTGTGAATTGTAAGTGCAGATATTGTTAACTATAAAAATAAACTCGATAATCGTAAAAATACTTTTTGTTTTCTATTAAACTTATATATATATATATATATTTATATATATATAAATCATGCATTCCACGTCAAGCGGGCCACCTGAATATCTCAGAAACAGACATTTTTATTTTAACTAAATTTGGCACAGATTTTCTTTGAGATATGTACTTGATGTATATAAATTTTTGTGCTTTGCTTCTTTATGATTTCAAAATAGCGGACGAAATGGTCTGAAACATAGGATATTCCAAATTTTTAGTGCCCGTTTTCACTCATTTGTTGTTGATAAATCAGTTCAATACTTACTATAAAAACAAAAATTGTTGTTTTTGAAAAAGCTGAACACAGATATAACATCAAAGTAACAAATCCAAAATGGCGACTTGAAGTGCTAAATGCAAAGGATTCTTCACGCTAAGATTTTTTACGCCGTGATAGAATCAACTTTTCCTAGGTGTACGTTACTTATTTATATGTATATATGTATTTATTACCTTGTCTCCTATGTTATGCATTATGAACTCAATTCAGATAACTGATCTTCGTGTTTCCAATGTTTCAATGTATGTGTGTGTATATTTATTATATACAATTTATTTGTATTTGTCTATACTATTATTCTACATTCAACTGATGGCAGTCGTGAACGCAGTTGAAGTCAGTAAATCCACCTGACGAAACGTTACATAATAAACTATACGTTTGACATCATTTGTGTACAATGAGGAGTGACCGCACAAAAGTTGACTGCAGTGGCGCTGATTGTACTTAAGCCATGATATTAATGAGAGTAAGGGAGACAGTCAGTTTCCCCTACTTTTTATTCCAGATGAACTCGCGATAGTCTGTCTCCGTTACTCTTATTAAGTTAGAATTCCATCTAGGCTTAAGTACAATCAGCGCCACCGCAGTCAACTTCTGTGCGGTCACTCCTCATTATTGATTGCCAAAACGGATCTATAAGAGAATTCTTCTGTAACCTTTATTTCATTTAAGAAATAAATGCCAACATCGTGAACTTAATGAACTAAGAAATTTACAAAAATTATGTTTCTTCAAATGACGGATCCAACATTTTTACAACAATATTCATTTATATCCTAAGAAATGATTATCTGTACTATGTTTTTTTTATTATTCATCTTATATATTGATATATCCCTGAAACTCTGTCAATATATTTGAATACACAAATAACAAATGCTATTAGTAATTAGGCTGAAAGTGCTGAGACGAAAAACGATAGTGTCGGTTATTTTACAGAGAAAGGAGGATTAGGGGATTGAGAAAGCCTCATAAGAAAGAACAAAAATACAATAAATATGCCGAGTTTTATATTATATATTTTTTTATTCATCTTATAAATAGCTGTAGTTGGCATAACCTTTGTATGTGCTTTTTTCTGTTCATGAATAATATGAAATAAAAATTAATTATTTCTCTGTTCTTATTCTAGATAGTTACAATTTTACGCGAATGCGTATGGATGTACGTGCATGAAAATGTTCCATCACCCATGCTATTCACCAAAATCGTGGATACTCAAATCGCTTGGCGGGATTCCGATACTTCAGCACCGAACAGAAGATTTACTGAGATATTAAGACTACTCCTATTAGCAAATATTAGGACTTTGGGATCTCTGTACGCCACAGTTTTTATGTACTAATAGTAATCTTATTAAAAAAATTTATTTAATGCATTTGAAAGTTTTACTTTGTACTTCTTTCAACGAATTATTTAAAATAGTGAATAAGTTTTTCACGGCTCAGCTCAATATGCAAACATAAAATTATATAAGTTGTTAATAAAGTATGAAAATCACTATCCAAGCAGAGTATCGGGACGACAAAGTAAAATATGAGTGCCGATAAATAAATATAAACTAATAAATACCTAAAATATTAAATAAGTAGTATTATGTATAGTACAGTGAAATTGTTATTTTATGTGAATCCGACATTCATATTTTTAACATTGTATTCTTATCTCAATCTTCATTATATTAATTTCACATTGGATCTTCTATTCTCTTATTGTACCCTTTTCTCTATAATTTTCTTATTTATTATTTGTTCCTTTACTACTTTACTCAGTAATGTATTTGAATTTCTTGTTCATCTAATACTAATTAGTAGTGAGGAGCAGTCGTAGCTCAGTTGACTAAGGAGCAAGTCTTGGTCAGTTGCGCTACGGCTGTTAAAGTGAAGCGCGGGCTCGATTCCTGGTCGGGTCGACTCTAAAATTTTTTCAGAGTCGTTTCCAGCTGGGATTTGTTCCTAAGTATCGCGGCTAATTCTGTACCACGGGGCCACCCGGAGGTGGGCTCCGTAGACGCTCTAGGTAGGTGCAGGACAAGTTGGGGTAAGGTGGGGTACATGGGTGGAAAAGAGGGTCCTGCACCACAGGGCGACCCGGGGGTAGGCCTTGTGAGCGCTCTGGGTAGGTGCGGGACTTACTTGAGGAAATGTGGGATCTGGGGGTGGAAAGAGAGGGTATATTGTTTAGGGAAGATAAGACAAGGGGTCATGGGTTATGGGTAACGACGGTGACTAGGGTAAATAGTAGTTTTCGTCACAAATGTACATCTCTCCAGGGCGGTCCCTGAGCCCCAGGGCGCACAGTGGGATGAAATGGGAAAATTTTTCTCAAATAAGATAGCTCCCGACAGGAAACTCGTATGTTGATGTTTTTTTTTTTCATTTTGAAGGTTTTGAATCGTAGATTAA
>JAPYYV010010193.1:0-12583 GCA_030522625.1 Copidosoma aretas
TTGCCCAAGTTGGGTGGACTATTCACCCAACTTGGGCGAACAGCAGCACCAAGGGCTTCGTTGAGCTACTATTGGTGCTGCTGCTCACCCACCTTGGGTGATCAGTCCACCCAACTTGGGCGAGCGGGAACACCAAGCAGTTGGGTGCGCTGTTCACAGTAAAGTTGGGCAGACAGCCCACCCAACTTTTTTCCAGTGTAGGAACATGCGACCTGAACTCCAGGATCGCGTCAAACGCGACGAGGTTCACAGTCTTCCGGAGCTACTAAGGAAAGTGACCGAGGCGAAACGTCCTCTGGAACTAAAGAATACTTTCCACGTGCCGCCCAGCCCGAATCGGCCTATAAACCCAAGCTAAAGACCTCCAAGACAAAGAAACAGTCAAAGATCGACAGTATAAGTAACATCCAACCTCTAAACCCGGAATACCAGGAGCATGCGCTCTTTTGTAAGGAGCAAGTGGCATTACGGAAGGACATTGAAGATCTGCCGCATCAAACGGCAGACCCGACTAAGGTAGGCGGCTTTCCCACAATGGACGAATACGTTAAAGAAATGGTACAGGATCCAACCTATAAGAAGAAGGCGCCATCTATCGACAAAGATATGGAAATCCTGCAGCTAGACCTTTTGTAAAAGGAAAAGCGCCGTGCATCGTGGGATAAGAAGAGATATGAGCCGAGGCATAGCATCCGATCCGTGAGCACTTTACAAAAACAGGGATGACGATTCCGGTCTCTATCACCGAAACGAAAGGGATGCCGAGATTCAGATTCCCGTTCGCCAAAGTGCATTCAGAACGACTGTTCGTTCGTGGAAGATCACTCTCCATCGCAAGAATCCTAGTCACACTGTTTTAGATGCAGTGGTCTGGGACACTATGTTCAGGACTGCCCTAACAAATGGCAGGGAAACGGGAGGAGGTAAACGTAAACGAGAGTATCATGCGGGCTATAGGATTGCAGATCGCGAGTGCTTGTGGTCATCGATTACGGCCCGTAACAGGGAGCGTGGCGACGGCCGACACACGACCATCATATGCCCTCGGCGTCGCGTCGTCCATCTTCCCTTCAAACTGGGAGGAGTAAAACAGGACGTTGACGTCTTCGCACTGCCTCAATTAAACGCGGACTGTTACGTTCGCGCTAATTTTATAAACGCTTTCGGGGTAGTACATGATCCCGTCGATTGAGTCTTCGTATTAAGGTAGTTCAGCACCCCCAGCTGTTCTCAACCTGTTACATACAACAGTAATTTATTAATTTTCCAAATAATCATTGTAAATTGTCGTCAGTTGACACTTAAATAAACTAATAGAATTAGACATTATTTTATTAAAATATCTTTTAAACTGGACGCGACATGTTTCTAATTTTTTGCTGTATAAATAGTTGTTATATTTCCCATATTATAGTCTTTTTTTAAGATAACCGTAAGAAAATGTGTACAGTTATTAACGAAAGCAGGTATTACTAAATTGCTTGCTCGTAAGATACCGTGTTAAAACCAGCGATTTCAACCTTGAATATCTTGAAAACAGTACGCCAAATCATTATAAAACTTTAACCACTAATGTATGACAGTGTTTACGACTCATATGTAAAGTTTCAACGTTTTCCTAAGAAAATATCTTTTTGCATGAACTACCTTAAGAGACCGTGGAACCAAAGTCTCTCTGGAGGTGTGAGGACTGACGGCGACGTGTGAGTTCCGACTCGCCGCCCTAGGCCTGTCGGAGATCTCGGCAGCCCAGAAAAAGAAGTTGCAATCGCTACTGGACCGATACGTGGAGCGCAAGGCTCCTCTCAGGTACACTACGTGGATCGAATACGAAATAGAGGTCACCACCTCGCGACCCATCAAACAAAAGTGCTATCCCATGTCGCACAAGATGCAGGAGGTCATACACGCCCAAGTTAGTAACATCTCATAGCGGCTGGGCCAGTCCAGTAGTCATGATACGCAAAAAGGACGGCAAGTATCGATTTTGGCTGGACTATCGGAAAGTGAATGCCGTGACAGTGCCTGACGCGTACCCGTTACCCCAAATGGTTACGATTCTGTACAAGCTAAGAAGGGCGCACTTTATCTCAACGCTCAACCTCAGCAGCGTATACCACCAGATACCTCTAGCCGAGAACGCTAAGCCGATATCGGCGTTTACAGTGCCAGGCAAAGGGCTTTTTCAATTTCGACGATTGCTCTTTGGCCTGAGCAATACGCTTATCGATCGTGTGATTGGGCCGGAGCTCGAGCCATATGCATATCTTGACGACATAATAGTTGTCACCGAGACTTTTGAGGAACACCTCCAATAGCTCGAACATGTACTGAGGCGCGTTCGCGAGGCAGGGTTCACGCTTAATCAAGAAAAGAGCGAGTTCTGCCAATCGGCGGTGAGATACCTCGGCATCCTTGTAAATCGAAATGATTTGCGACCGGATCTAGCTAAAATAAAGCCTATTATGGCGTTCCCAGCACCTAGAAACGTGAAGCAGCTCAGAAGATTCCTCGGTATGGTGTCGTGGTATCGTAAATTTCTGCCAAACTACTAGAAGGTCGTGGAGCCGATCAATCAGCTACCACGCAAAAACCAGCCGTATGAGCGGAGTCACGAACAACAGCAATCGTTCAAGCAGACAAAGGCGTCAATACGTCATGCAGATGGGCGCAAGTGACTCAGGACCGGGTTCCGTATTGACACAGATAGTCGATGGTGAGGAGAAGGTGTTGGAGTTCGCGAGCCGTGCTATGACGCCGGCCGAGCGCACCTATAGTGCGACTGAACGCGAATGCCTCACTGTACTCTGGGCGACACGTAAATTCCACTCGTATATCGAGGACACGCATTTCAAAGTCGTACCAGATCATAGTAGTCTCCGGTGGCTGGTTAATATTAACAACCTAACCGAGCGGCTGTCACGATGGGCCATAGAGCTCCAGTCACGGTTTTGAAGTCGAGCGCCGCAAGGGGACCCAAAACTGCGTACCCGACGCTTTGTCACGCACGGGATACTTATACGTGCATCGCCCCAACACCACGATCGATGACACACTGTGTCACGATACAGCCTCAGCCAGTCATCTCGGCTGCGAAAAGACGATCGCGCGTGTATCTCGGCATTATTATTGGCCAGAATACTATCGAGATGTCGCTAATTACGTTCGGTGCAGCTTGGTCTATCAACTAACCGAAAAGTCGATCAGAGACTAGCCCTAAGGTTCATAGGTCGAAGGGTCATTACTGCCCCGTGGCAGGTACTGGCGGCTGATATGATAGGCCCCCTACCCAAAACGATACATGGTTACGAATATATCCTCGTGATCGAGGACTTATTCACGAGATGGGCGAAAGCAGTGCCTTTGCGGCGAGCCAACGCGAAGGCCGTCGTTAATGCGCTAAGAAACACGTCATACTCCGTCATAACACTCCTGAAGTGCTGTTGGCCGTTAATGGCACGGAGTATCGCAACAAGGAAGTGGACAGCTTCCTTAAGACCTCGGGCATCTGACATCTACACGCCGCCTTATGATCCCCAGACGAACCCGGTTGAGCGACTAAATCGTACGCTCAAAACGGTGATACTAGCCTACATCAAGGCAAATTAGAGGTCGTGGGATGAGGAACTGCTTGAGCATGTGTTTGCCTATAACACAAAGAGACATGCCTCCACTGGCTTTTCCCCTGTGATGGTGAACAGCGGTAAAGAGCCCGATTCACCGGATACGGTACGCTGTCCAATCGACACAGCTGCATAACGAAGCCTAGAAGAAGAGGCCCTGGAGCGCTGGAACCAACGCATGAAGCACTTGCAGCTATTGCAGGCGAAAGCGGCATGACGAAACGACCGTGCAAAAGCGAACGTAGCCCGGAATTGTAATGCTAAGCACCGCGACGTGACTTAGTTCTTAGGTGACAAAGTATGACGAGATCGACCGCTACGTCATTAAAGGTGGAAGGGGGTACATATTTGTAGATACTATATTAAATTTGTAATCAGCGACCCCAAAAACCTTGAAAATTATATAAACCCGATTGCGTTATGAAATAAGAGGTATCTTATACAAGAAGGTGGTCATCAGGGATAGAAGAGGGTAAATTTTTGAAGATATGACACTTAATCAGCAACCTCAAAAAGCCCCAAACAAGAAATATCAGATCGATTACTTGATTTTTCGATTTTTGGCCAGCTTTTTGGTGATTGGCCCCACTGTGGGGGGTAAAGGTTGTTACGGATCAATCGAACATGTATTTTTGTGTAAAATCAGTGTAAATTTCGTATCTTGAATGTATAGTGAAGTAAGATAAAAGTTTCAAATATAAAGGACAAGTGTTGCTATCTTGAGACAAGTTTTGTTGATTTTGGTTGCTAAGAAGGCAGTTCCCGAAAAACCCTTTAAATTTTGAGTCATGTTATCAACGTTGTTGGATGAAAATGTAAATTTGTTTTTGTATACGTGAGCTTTACTGTCGGTTCGGCCCCCTTACCACTACACAGCACGTATCGCTTGGGTTGCGGTTTAGCACAAGCCCCTTAAACAGGAGGCTACTGTGAATAAATTGAATAAACAGTCGTGGACAGCCAACGAAGGCAGGCATGAAAGTGATGACCCCATCCTATGTTAGGATAACAGACACAGAGCATCAAGAAAAGTTTACAAACACACATTTTTACCATTTCTTATCATTTTTAACTTGCTTATCTTTTTAGCTTTTACCTCTTTATCTTTCTACCTTTCTACTTTGCTACCTTTCCTTACCATTGTACATTCTAACTTCTTACTGTAAACAAACGAGTGAGTCCATTTTCTGTACCCAGCTGGAGTTAGGAAACTTAGGTTCAAAGACACCGCCTGAAAAGGATGTGTGGTATGACTCAGACACAGGACCTAACACTGTCGTAGCCCACGAAGAACCCGTCACCTTGTTAGGGGCACTAGAGACATGGGAGAGAAACTGATCCAGTGGCAGCGGAACATCAAATGATTATTCTTGGTGTAGGCCACGAGAACCCGCGCACTTAGAAACTAGGAAGATGCGCGGGCAACACTCCAAGTACAGTGGACCCACTCTGAGATCGGAGCAGGGCCTCTTGTGTGCAATAAACTTGATACTTATGGACAACCAACCTCTAAACCAAAACCAAACCCAAACTCAAAGACAGAGCCGAAACTGAAATGCAACCAACAAGCAATTCAACAACGGAAACCGGAAAAAAGACGCTTGTTATTACAGGGCTAGTGAACTGTTGAAATCGCGACTTATTTCAAAAAATCTAAAAAAAAGTATATATAAAACGATTATAATGCCGGTCTTGCTGTACGGAAGCAAAACGTGGGCAATCACAAAAAGCGAAGAAAAAAAATTCGAAGTATTCGAGAGAAACGTACTCAGAAAAATATTTAGGGCAAAAAAGGACGAAGTCAACGGGGAATGGAGGATTTTGCATAATGTGGAGGTCGAGAAATAATATGGGGAACAAAGCATAGCCGGGTAATAAAAGCACGTAGACTGTGACGGGCTGGACACGTTGCTTGGATGGGAATGCAGAGAACCGCGTATAGAAGCATGATAGGGTAACCAGATGGAACTAGCCTACCCGGCAGACTAAAACAAATATGGAAAGATAAAGTGTTATAAATCCTCAAAGAAATGGATTAGTAAATAATAGGTAATGGTTATATGTCGCCAAAGACAGGGAAGTATGGCGGAAAATAGTACACTCGGCAATGAATTTTCGAATTCCTAATGCTCCTGTATAATAGTAATATAATAATACGGGAGCTTTAAGTTGTTACATTTCTCGGCGCAAGGCTGGTCGGCTTTGTCAGCTACAACATGTGTATAAGAAATATAGTTTTAATGGTTATTGTGCTGTTCTGTCATTGTAAAAGTCTTAAGATAGTGGAAGTTAAAGATTTTGCTCGAATTAGACGATGAATTCAAGAGACGACAAATTGAAAAATTGCCCAAGTGTTCTGTTGTATGGATGATATTGAAAGGAGGTATAAGAATACAAGATCGTGCCGAGAGTGCTCTATGCATTAGTTTCAATCATGTAACGAAAGTTAAGCAGTGGGTTTTTATAAATAATAGCGATATCTGGATCCTAAGAGAAATAAGTGTAGAGAGTGTTGTTTAGCAGTGACTTAGTGCTGCGGAAAATTTCCAACTCTGTTTGCGCCTGTGTATCTGGCCTGCAGGCACAGTGAAAGGTTTAGGTTACGTTGAGGACGGAGAATAAGTAGAGAGATGTTTTGGTTTAGGTCTGAACCGCGGAACACCACCTCTCTAAGAGAAGGCCTAGTTGAAGAAATACCCGTTAGATAACTGATAGTCGATCTGATTCAAATTACCCGGCATCATAGCTTCATTGAGCTGACCTGTAACTAGTTGGCTTACAAGAACTTGCCGTTAAATTTTTTTGATGACACAAGTATTTTACGCTATTAAATCAAAGTGTAAAAATGCCGAGAAAAAATTATATGACTGATATAATGTTTTGCATCATTATTTGGTTACGCGAGAAAACTTAAAGAAGTTTTGGAACAAAATGACTCAAAGTTATCGTTTTCTATCGACGGATGAACAGCAAAGAATAATAAATCATATTATGGTATGACCATACACTTCATCGACGAGAACTGAATTTACCATTCGCTAGCTTTAGACTTAGTTCCCTCAAATGGTCAGCACGCAGGAAAAGACATTGCGTAAATGTTCATAAAAACTGCGACACATTTTTAAATTCAAAATAAAGTACAAGGTAAAGCATCAATCACATCCTTATCACACAGTATATAACTTGAAAAAAAATATTTTTCTCTAACTTATTTCCATTTTATTCCAAATACAGGCACAATGGTTGATAATGCTGCTTCGAATACAACTTTTATGAAGAAATTGCAAGTTTTTATGAAATGAATAGATGTAACATTTAACTCTGAAGACCAGCATTTCGGCGTTTCGCGCATATTGTCAATCTTGCAGTAGAAGATGTACTTACATTAATCAACATTGGGTTCCTTGACATTCTATTGAAATGTTACATAGTACTAAGGAATTTAGTGAGGATGATCATTAGGGTGGACGTTAATTATTATTTTTCTATTATTTTGATGAGTGCCGGGTGAAAATCTCTTCTATGTTGTAACGGATATTCTTTTCGATGTATTCATAAAATACACTCAATGAAATAATGTATAGAAAAACGAGCCGAGAATATTCCAGAAGGTTCAAAAGTTTAATATCCAACGTACTTTAAATAGGATCCTGCACGCTTTCACACTTTATACACACTCATTTAATCACACATAAGGAAATACATATTGATATACCATTTTTCCAAGAAAAAGAAGAAGAGCAACGACAAAGAAGAGAAAAGCCAAATTGGGCGGCTCGAGCGTAATACGAGGGGATCTGCTGGCAAGCATCAGCGAGGATCGGGAGTCGCGCTGGTTGACTAGGCGATGAACGGTCGAGCTTGTTCCTCGATCCGATTCCCTACTACTTGCCGAGACTCCGCCAAAAAGCCTTTAAGTCTTTATTGCAAATCAAATTTTATTTACCCATTGCGTATAGCATTTGTTAGAATTTCACTTGAATAAATGTAAATATTCTTGAAGATAACAAAGTAGACTCTTCTATTTATTATGGCTTCCTGGCGTTAAATCTACTTGGATGTTGGAGGTGTAAACGTCGGTCTTGTTCATCGTCACCAAGCCTTCCGCCATTTTCTCAATAATTAATCTTTAGCAACCCTCTAACAACTTCAACATTGATTGGAAGGACGCCTTCGAGCCACGGGATCGACATCGGAATGTATCAACATAGCGGCATCAGTTTCCATCTAATTATATTATTCTAGTAAGTAATACGGGGTGGGAAATACCCAAAGTAAAACCTACGAGACGGATCGAGTGCAAGTGCTGATTCCACGCGCAGAAAGAGAGTCTCTCCTTCTCCTGTGTCCTACCTACGTCATCATCTAGGGGTCTAATACGTGGTGCGGGAGAACTAGGTCGACGACCTGAAATTTACCAAATCTAAATTTTATCGGCATCTTTATAGAATAAGAGGGTCGCCTTCACGGATTGTTCCCTATAGCATAAGAGACGTTGCGCGAGCGTCGTGTGTTTGACACCCGCTCTGTTATAAAGTTACTCTCATTGCTCTGTATACGAGACGAGCATTAGTCAGCGCAAGGTCGTTGATGTTCGGAGAATCTTTCGAGACCAATATAAGAAAACATGACCGTCCACGTTTAGATATACATATACAAAACGAACATTACATAACATTCTTTCTATTATTTGCTAGATAAGTCTAGTGAATCACACTCCACACTCGTAGATAATTTTAATAAATAGCAGAGGTGTAAGGATACATTTTTATTAAATATCTTATAATGTACCTAAAACTCGTGCATAAAAAATTTCATACCCGTAGGCTCAATTTTATCTGACCCTCAAAGTTCTTGAAGTTTCTTATATGATTCACGTGTTAAAAAGTATAAAAATTGTTTGTTCTATATAAAAGCCATGTTAATGGTTGATAATACTAAAAAAAATGTATTCCCATGTATTTTCGTCTCCTGAATCCGATGGTACCATTAATTTTTTTTTATTCGACAACTGAAAAAAGTTATTGGCAACAAATCGCAAAAATAGTAAAAAATAGCTGATGAAAGGAGAAAAAAAGACGAACTTTCGAACCCAAACGTTTCTAATGGCCTTTTGGTAAATTTTACGGGTAATGTCCTCAAAGTAGAGATGAAATCATGAACTTTGGTGTCCCAAAAAAAATTCTTGATGCTATCATGTCCGAGTTATAAGCCTTTTCAATCCAATATAACAGTAAAGACGTTAAAATTATCAGCGTAAAATAGAAATATAATAAAAGTTATCGAATATTTGGTTAAAATAGATAATTATCAATATTCGGATATATATATTTTCATGTATTTTTTTCATACGCATCCAACAAAGGCATTACTTTTTTATATTCGTCAACTGGGCGAAGCAATTATCACAGAACAGCGATAAATTTTCATTAGTCAAGGAAAAAAATTCCTCATTATATAATAATTGTTTTGACAGTGGGAGGGATTAATTGATAATAGAGATGAACATTTAAATGAAATAACTTGTTTCTATAAAAATCATTTATTTCCCCATTCAATATAGATTGTAAACATATTTATTCATATGGTAACAACAACGCATTTTTTTCTGATGTTGGGAATAAGCAGCGGTAATCTTGGATGACAGGCAAAAAATATTGCTTCTGTTTTTCATCTTTTGTTATAATCTCAATAAATTCGGTCATCAGTTTCACGCCTCTCTCTGCAAAATCATTTACTACCTTCAAGTCTTCAACAGTTTTCAATCCACGCGAATAATTGGAATCTTTTTCCCACACAGACGGATCCTCCAGCAAAAAAGTAGTATGAATTTGAAATCACTTGAAAAAATTTAATGTTGTTTTGCTCAAAAAATCTAGCATGCCTGATTCGACCAATCGATTTAAATCATTTTCATGAACGAGTATGCGTTTTTTTTTAAATAAATTTTGTGCCATCCGATTTTTAGGCACAAACCATTTGACGATTCTGTTCATTTGATGAATCTGTATCAAAAAATTCCATAGCACTCGACTCTGGTGTCAAATACCACAGGTGGTTCATAAATTTTTCACAATATTAGCTGATATTTTTTCATCAATTACCTTGTAAAGATAAGGATCTTTGAAAAATCTCAAGTCTTGAGATGGTGCTTTAACTGCAAATAGAGGAAGAAACCAGGCTTTTGCATACACCTTTATTATAAAAATGCACACATCTCTATATTTCGTATAATTATCTGTGTCAAATTTCAAATATCGCCTTCAAAAAATAAATATTTTTAAACTATAAATCGCCTTTGCCATCCATTTTGCATTATGAACAGGACCAGGTGCTCGAAAACTTGAACCTTCTGGTAATTTACCTCCAAGAAAAATTATGCTTAATTTAAAAAACTCTTTATAATTACATCGAATCTTAATCTTCTTTAAAAATGCATACAAAAATATCTGGAATATGATATTTTAAATCCTGTAAGGATTAATTGACTATACTATCAGTGATACCAGATTCATAAGACTCATGATCAATATTTTTCCAAAATTTTTTAAAGTGATTGAAAGGTAAAACATCGGGTCCTCCTGTTTTACCAAATTTTTCTTCAAATGCACAAAGTAGAATTAGTTCGTATATGTGATGTCTGCAAGTTAAGTATACTTGATGTTGAGCCACAACAAAGAGATTTAACATTTTCGAGGATAGAACAGTTAACTTATGTTTCAAAAACAGCTTGGACTTGATTGTACCCAGTACTTGACGAAATGATTGGTATTCCTAAATTTTGTTCATATCCTTGACAAGAAACCATAATTGCTAACCTGCCGTTGATTTCTGTTCGGAAATATCGAGGAATTAACTTACTATACCAGTGAATAGTAATCGCTGCAGTTGAAAATATACAAGGTTCATGTTCTTTGATGGCTGGGTACCTTTCTTTACATAATGATTTCCGAGCCTCATGAATAAGCGTGGCATTCAAAATATATCTGCGTGGATTAAGTTGGAATGATTCAGCAGCAGCCATTAAAATATGCCCAGCATCTCGTTTACTTATTTTGCATTTATCTAGCACGGTGGCTAGCTTTAACATGAAGACAGGTTCAGTTCCCCTTCCTCTTACCGGAGGTGTGCTTCGAGAAGGCTGAGACTTTGACTCCGTTCCAATCAGCTCCACGATTTCTTTTAAGAAAAAAAAAAAATTCGAGAAAATAATAGTGGTAAATAATTATTCATTTACCTTTACATGTCGGTATATTTATACGCCTCAGCGTTAATTACAACTTATTATTATTATTATTATTATTATTATTATTATCAAGTTGCATGGTCGTTCCTCAAGGAAATTATAATTTTTTTTTATTTCAAAAACAATTTTAATTTTAATACTATTAACTTTTGTTTTTTCTTATTATTTATTTCAAAATTAATTTCAGAGGCAAATATGAAGTCTTATAATTTTTAAATAAGCAACAAGTTCATGAGTACTAGAAAAAGAAGGCAGATGTTCTATCGTCTTTCTCGCACTCTCAAAAGCTTGTACCACTCTTAAGATTGTAAGACTCCATTTAAATATGCCTGAAAATTTAGTTTTCAATTCAACTAGACGTGCTGAGAGCGCCTCACGCGATCTCTTTTCTTAATTTCCATAGTAACCGTTAACTGTTTTTATTTATTTTGACAAGCATGTACAAGTGCAAGAAAAACACCCTTTATTTTTATTAAAAGATGTGTAGTTTAATTTACATCAACTCGAAATTAATATCGGTTACATATGCAGCTAAAAAAAAACCTGCATGGTGTACGTAACCTATATATTTGCATTATTACTACGAATCGTACTTTTTGCGTAATTTTTTGTTTGAATGAAAGATAAGCAAAAATAAAAAATTTTAACATTAACTTTAACATAATCATTTCATGAAAATTATAAATAAAAATAACAGTTTCTCTTTAAAAATATTGTTGTCCTTTTGTTATCCGCGTTTGAATTGTATTCATGGTACCATCTCCATCAAGTTATATGACGAATAAAAGGCTTCATTGGAAATTATTCTCTTCTTTAGAATGGGATGAATATTACAATCACCAACTAAATTCTGATACGAACCTTTAGTCATTGTTTGGTAAGCATCATTTCTCGATCGTCAATCGATTGTACGTCAACATTAGGTAATTGAGCGAGATTTGAATTGTCACATTCAACATCTACGGGTATTGGTATAGTCCGTGCTGGTAACCCAAAACCCATCGTAGTGGATAAAACACATGACTTTTTTCTTTTATCTTGATACAGATTTCTTGTTAGTTCTGAAAATAATTAATTGTTAAAACTAATTATAATTAATGGATTAACCTTATATTTTGGTAAGGGCCAAGTGCGTGCGGACTCGCGTGCTACCTCATAGTCAGATGTGAGGTCTGCACGGTAATCAAATTACGTGGAACACATGGCTGACAGCGATAAATGATTTTTTCTTCAAGTATTAAAATTCTTAGTGGTAAATTAACCATATCCATAAGAATCTCTAAATCGTGACTTCATGATAAAATTTTGTTTAATGTAAGTTTTTGCTTTAGTAAGCTGTAAACTATTAATGGCTCTCTTTGCCTCTCGTAAAAGTAAGCTAAATCACGTATGGGAGTAAAATGTGCGAAAGAGATAGTGACACTAACATATGTAATGCAGCTAACACATACGATAAACGAAGAAATAAATTGAAGGGCTGGATCGAATAAACTGCTCCGCGCTCGGCCAGTCGTCGTATACATATACAAACTTGTTCTCTCCCGCTGTTAACATGCAAGCGTCGCCACGCGTAGCTTGTGATTTAAAAAAACAGGCACTCCGGGAGTGCCGGCACAAGTGAAAACTCGCACGAATTGCTTTATTTATCAGTATAAAAGTACTATCATTTATGTGGTAAAATATAATATTTATTTATTGCGCTATTGTACACAAG
>JAPYYV010010194.1:0-11674 GCA_030522625.1 Copidosoma aretas
TTGTATCGGTTCTACTTACAAGCTAGCAGACCTCTAGCGTGTTCTATTCTAATATCTATATACTAATATCAGACTTGCAGTTGACATACATTATACTTACTTAACGAAATTTTATAATTGTGTTTGTATTATCCAAAAGCACAGATAATGCACATTACAGATCGCACCAAAATTATCATGAAGCATGCGTAAACTTCATATCAATAAAAATGTAACGGGTTACAGTTGAATTTTCAGCCGCCAGGGCAGTGCTGGTTGTACGGTTATCATGCCGAATAGGTACCTTTGGTTTTTCTTTCGTATTTTTATGAGCCAAACTTAAATCCTTGAGGTACTTTACTCTAAAACCTCGCAGTTTTTTTTATAAAAAAATTATTTGAACTATTTGTAAAAAATTACAATTTCGGTCTGGAGAACATTTAATAATATATTTGGGATTATTTTGAGCGGAAAAGTTGACTTGACATTATTTTGTCAGAGCTGTAGTTTTGTAGTAAAAAAATCTATAAATTTCAAAAAATCAGTTTTTTGCTGATTTTGACTGCCCATTACTCGACGCTTGTTTGACTGATTTCAACTCGATGCCTCTTAAAATGTGTGCCAACTACTGTAAATCACTATAGTTTTAACACTTACCCCGTACATTTGATAGATCAAGCATAACATGAGACACATGCCAAGTGTTTTTAGACCGATGCTGCACTGTCTGTATACCTATATCCACATGTTTATATAATATATGTATACAGACCAGTGTTGTCAGACGGTGCCCTAACAGGGCTTAATATAGAGACTGACAACAGTCGACTCTTGTTGCTATTGGCCGGAGGTGCTAAAGTATAGCTGAAGAGAAGTCAGTGGCTCCGCTTAAGCCTTCCCCACCGGGGATTCCCCAATCATACATATATAACCCAAGGTCTGAGCATAATTCATATACTACTTCGATGAATACTCTGGCTAATGGTACGATAGCTATGTGGACTAACCTACCGCTCCGTTTTGTCGAGCGTACCTTCAAATCTTGGCGTAATTTCATTTTTTTTAAAATTTAAATAATTAATTTTTTTTCAAATAAACTTAAATATGATTCAATTGTAAAAAAATTATTTTTGATAACTCAAGCTATCTATTCCCGAGCAATCAATACGCTCGACGGGTTGCACCTTTATTTAATCAAATTATTATTCATGATTAAAGTGTTCAATCTTAATAAAACCGATAGACTCGTCTACTTGCGCCGTTACCTAGTCAGGGTATTATAATTATTTAAGCGTAAAGTATTCTAGTTATTAATGTTAAGTATTATAAAATTGATGTAAAGTTAAGTATTATAGTTATTTACTCAGGGGAAAGTGCGGGAATGTTTCGTAAGCTGGAAAAAGCTGGACAACAGCCGGATTTTTTTCCGAATTGGGAAATTTGTCGAGACTTGTACAAATGAAGAAAATTTTCCGTTTTCCTTTGATGTTTTAAGGGCGTTCATACCAAAATCACTTTATTTACGATTGGTTTGAAATTTTAAAGATATGTTCTTGAAATATCGATGTATGTTATATTTTAATTTTAGTAATCTCAACCTTACCGTTTTCAAGGTATTAAGCTTCAAAGTTGACTCTTTTAACGCGTGAATCCAACCCCTGAGTTACCAACGAGTAAGGTTTTAATCGATAACAAAAAAACGGTACTTACAATCATTATAAAAAACGAGTACAATATGAAAAATGGAACTATGATTCATCTTCTAAAAGATTAAACATATGGCCGGTGCCGTTTTAAAGATATCTCGATATAAAAAAAGTTAGCCATGCTTTTAGTATATCTATATTGTTATAAAGTTTTACTCAACTCTTTGCATTATGCTAAAATTATTGATTTTTTTTGTAAGTTTTCTAATTTTGAGTTTGTTGAAGTTATTCAAGTATCAACTGACATTAATTACCAACCATTATTTGAAATATCAATGATTATCTGCTATACTTAATTGGTTGAGTACCACTAAGTGGCATAAACGTCCTTAAGATAGCGAAACTGCTGCTAGAATGAAGTTGTCAAAGGATATGGTAGGATAAACGATTTTACACGGATTGGCACCTCCATTTCTAGATCAATTACGAGATACGTTAAAGGAATGCAAGCATATAGTCGCAGGATTCGATTAAAGCCTCAACAAAATCCCAAAAGTACAGTAAATAAATGTTATTGTTTGATACTGAAATAAGTTGTCAAATGAATCTGAGACTAGTTATTTGTCTCCGGTGTTTCTGAACAGCACGAGGGCTATAGATTTAAAAGACGGTGTAATAAAAGCAGTTCAACATGAAAACTTGAATAAAATTCGTTCAGAATTAAACTAGCTTTAATGTACATATTTTCATGTAATTCTAATTTTGTTCTTATCGCTTGTACATTTACTTCCTTTACTTAAATTCTAAGGATTCAGTGCTCAAAGTGTCAGTGTTTTGTTATGATTCCTTTAAAGACAAAGACTTGCCGAGCGAGAAAGACTCTTATAGCTTCTCGAATATTCTCGAATAATACCATGCTGTAAATAGTATAAGTTAATTTCTGCTTTCTATTTGACTTCTAATGTAAGAACTTATACGCACATACATACAATTACATATACCATAATTCGTTGCTGCCCTTAGAGGTAGCCCGCATATACAGTCAGTCTAGCTACCGCATGCTCTCGAGCCACACGTCGGCGCTCGCGAGCAGACTCAAGCATCCGAGAGAGATAGTCGCTCTTTCGCAACCGCTTATACTTATCACTTTAAATAAATAGTTGAGTTAATCATTCAAGTTCAGTCTCCGCTATTCTTACCCTCAAATCAGTACTCGTCGCGAGGAAAGGTTGAGGGCTTAAAATCCACTTATCCCGACAAGAACGCCACCACGAGCATTAAGTTCAACCACGCGACAACGTCTATCGGTTTTATTAAGATTGAGCAATTTAATTACGAATAATAATTTGATTAAATAAAGGTGCAAGCAGTCGAGCGTATTAATTGCTCGGGAATAGATAGCTTGAGTTATAAATAATTTCATGACTGAAGATGATTTGAAGCAGCCTAATTCATAGATTTTTCTATATTGACCGCTTGTGACAGTACTACTATATTTACCAAACTTAAGTACAAACAGTCAAAATTATCATCGAAGTTGTAAATACATGAGAATTAGAGTAGCCTTAGATATCTGTAAAATAATTAGGGACATGATTTACTGGTAAGCAAATAAAAAAGTAAATAATTTTTTCAAAATTTTGTAATAGATTTATTCGTAAAAAAAAAAATCATGAATAAAAAAAAAGAAAAAAAAATCCAAGCCAAGATTCGGAGGTACACTCGACAATACGAGTGGCACGTGAGTCCACTCGGCTATCGTACCTATTGCCGCAGATAGCATCAATGTAGTCTATAAATTGTGCTCCGCGCCTTGGTTATATATATATATTGATTATATATATATATTATGATTGGGGAATCCCCGGTGGGGAAGGCTTAGGCGGAGCCATGACTCTCTCTGCTATACTCTAGTGCCTCCGGCCAATAGCAACGAGAGTTGACTATTGTCAGTCTCTATATTGAGCCCCGTTAGAGCACCGTGTGGCATCACTGGTACAGACCAGTGCAGCATCGGTCTAAGAAACACTCTGCATGAGTCTCATGTTTTGCTTGATCCCTCAAAAGTACGGGGTAACTGTTAGAACACTATTGATTTACAGTAGTTGCGCACATTTTGAGAGGCGTTCAGTTGAAATTGTTCAAACGAGCTTTGAGTGATAGGCAATCAAAATCAGCAAAAACTAATCTTTCAAAACTAATATTTTTTTATTATAAAACTACAGCTCATATGAAAAAATGTCAAGATAACTTTTCTGATTAAAATTACCCAATCTATATTATCAACTTTTTTGCAGCCCAAAATTGTTATTTTTAATAAATTTTTAAGAAATTGTTAATAAAAAAAAACTACGAGATTTTAGAGCACAGTACTTCACATATCTAGATTCAGCACACAAAATACGTAAGAAAAACGAAAGGTACCTAATAAAGGGTGAAATTTTTACTTAAACGTATCTAGCAACCCAGCTAAGAAGACAGTACTATGAATCATGCATGTACATGTTTGACCTGTTTTGGTGTTGCGTGTACACATACATCTTCCTATATAATGTAGTTGTATAAACAAAAGTGAGTTCCAGCCCCCCGTTCCCTCTCAGCTAACCCGGCTCCCCCTCACCTCCCTTTCAAATCACGTAGTAATTCGTTCATTTTCACGTGATTTTTAACCCAATTTTTTTTGGGTTAGCTCCCCCTTAGCTTCTCCTTGGCTGCCTACAGCTTCCCCTTTCCTCACCTCCCCCTCAGCTCAAACCCAGCTCCCCTTCACCTCCTTATCACCTCCTACTCACTCAACTTAATTATAAGTTCATCAATAGGATTTTATAATTTGGTTTGAGTTAGATTACTCATATCTATATGTTTTAAGATTATAATTATAGTAACAAATGTATAATAAAATAAAATGAGGGTAGAAAAACGTCACTCTTAGTACCAATATATTGATTATATTCGCCTTGGTAACGGTACAAGTAGCGCTTTTCTAGGCCACTACTTAGACTGCTACAATGTAGGTAAACAAACCTGAAAAGCATTGCTGGCATAGAGCGGATGACTGAATTATATTATTTACGAATGTTCCATAAGGCTAAGCTGCTTGAAATTGCAATATTTGAAAACCAGGAGTCTTCTATCATGCAAAGCAATTTTTTTATCGGTGCTTTATTTGTTACAGTTGGAGTAAAGTAGATGTTCATACCACTGTCCACGGTGGCGTACATTAAAATGTATATCTATATCAATGACATTCCGGGTGACTCCTAGTCCGAGTTTAAGTAGTTCCGAGCGTTGCCCTCAGATATTTATATACATTCCAATGCACGTGGCCGTGGACAATGGTATAAACATCCACTTTACTCTAACTGAAATAAATAAATCACCGATAAGAAAATTGCTTTGCATAATAGAAGAGATCTGGTTTCCCAATATAGCAATTTCAAGCAGCTAAGCATTATGGAACATTCGTAAAAAAAATAACCTAGTCATCCGTTTTATCCCAGCAATACTTTTTAGGTTTGTTTACGTACATTATAGCAGTTTCAGTAGTGGCTAGGAAAGGCGCTACTTGTACCCTTACCAAGGCGAATAGTATTGCAAAATTTAGCAGTATCGTTAGTTCTTCGAAGTATCCACAGAAGTCCAAAAATAATGAACAATTTGAGCAATTTAATGAATTAAACAATAATTTATTCTATTTGTATCACATTGTGGCATCTCATATGCCGTCCTAAACCGTCTGATCTTTTGAAACCCTTAACACATTTTTTTTCAAATTTTTTTCTTATTTTTTTTTTTATGAATTAATATATGTCTGAAAGTAAGTTATTAAATGTCAAGTATATAATGTAATAAAAATAACACATGTAATTATTATGTTGTAATAAATTAACGTTTTTTATTTTCAATGCACAATTTTAGATGTCTTTTCAAGTACTCTGCACTTAAGTAACCTTAAACACAATTTTAAATAGTAATATGTATACGAAGGCAGGAGTAAATAAAATTGAATAACGAGAGTATAATAGAATACCGAATATATGGGCGCATCCATCGAGATTGGACCACCTCGTGCGCGCGACGCAATTTTCGCCCGAGCACGCTGTGTTTAACTCGCTCGTACGGGCTGGGAAAAATCTAAAAAAATAATTAAAAAATGCAAATCGATAGATTCTGACCTGCTCTTTCCAATAGTGCTATTGGTTTTTTTTCAAAATCTTTTTTTCTTGGAGAAAAATGTGTTAGAAGTTCATGACGTTTCTCTGAAATTTGCCACAGTTTTAAAAATTAAATTTACACTAATCAAAAGAGCATCACTTGGACACCACCTTTACAAATTTTTAGAGTAGGAGAGCTAGAAATTCGTGAATGACAAGAAAATAAAGACGTTGGTACGAGGTCAGCTGCGTGGCGCATGCAGTTACCGCTCGCGCCGCTATGTGGCGCCTCGTAGTTATCAATGAATCTACCGTTTGTACTATAACTATACAGTTGTCTGTCAAGCCTGGCTGACTCAATGCCAACGTGTTTATTTGCTTGTCATTTACGCATTTTTTGCTCTCTCACTCTGAAAATTTGTGGAGGTGTTGTCTGAGTGCTGCTTTTTTGATAAGTGTAAATTTTATTCTTCAAAACCGTGGCGATTTTCAGATAAACATCATGAACTTCGAAGTCATTTTTCACCACGAAAAAAGGTTTTTGAGCAAGAACTAATAAGACCATCATAAAGAGCAGGTAAAAATCTAATAATTTGCATTTTTTGATGATTGTTTTAGATTTTTCCCAACTCGTACGAGCGAGTTGAACACAGCATGCTCGGGCAAAAATAACGTCGCGCGCACGAGGTGGTCCGATCTCGGTGGACGCGCCCATGTATGAAAAAAAACCTTGGTTATACTTCCTTTTTGAGGAGTGACAACAGCGAACCCAACAACCAACTAAAGTTTATACTGTCCAAAACAAGCAAATGAGAGAAAATAATACTGACCGCGAAATCTCCCAAATGCTATTGAAGGAAATTACATGATGTAAAAATATAAAGTGTCTTTCAAAGCAGCTATCGTAAGAGCCAATGACAGGGCTGTCATGTTTTTCGCAATATTGAACCAATTGTTACTTGATTCTTGATGACTTATTTGATATTCATATTTGCAATGTTAATAAATTGCCTTATTTATTTTTTAAATATTTAGTATGGAAAAAAGATGGACAGGCTTGATGATTGGTTGATGTCCATATACTAGCACATTTTGTTTTGTATACTAGGCATGCCATGCGCGCTACGCGTGCACTTTCCAAAATTTTTCAACGATTAAAGAATTATTTTTCTTTAATTTGCATATTATACCATTGACTATTTTCAATTTATTTTAATCAGTCTGTAAAATGTAAGAAAAAAGCCCTTTAAACAGGAATTTGTTGTTTATATTGTAGTATATATATATATTTTTTTTTTTTTATCATTATTTTATCCATATTAGTTGATAGACATTAAAAGTTATAAAATTAAATTGAAATCGTTGGCCGGTTATGTCTGTAGCTAAAAAAAAACCACGCATTTTATGTAACCTATAGATTGTCATTATTACTATATATTATATATTTTGTCTATTTTTTTTTATCCAATGAAGAATACATTAGTCAAATTTTAATCCGAACATTGACAGGATTTCGTAAAAACTTTTAATACAAATTGTAATTAAATTTTAATAAAATTTTTTTTTCACCTTGGGCTTTGTGTAAATAGTTGTCATGTGACCATCTCCAGCCAATCACATTACAGATGGACTTGCTTCATTCGAAATTCTCATTTTTAAGATGGATAGAATATCAGTGGATCATTATTATTATTATTATTATTATTATTATCATTATTATTATTGATATAATTGATATAATTCTAATAATAATAATTATTGATAATATCATTATTATAATAATTATTATTATTATTATTTAATTCTAAAATTGAAACTAAAAATTATAGTAAATTAATTATGTATAAAAATTTTCAATTAAAAATAATAAATTGTATTTAAAAATACCGCTTTTTTAGACGATGACCAATCACACGTCGACCACATGTTAGATTCAGCCAATGCTATTGTGGCTTCACTTTTAGGCCATGAAAATTTTAAGGTAGGATAATTATATATAAGCCATGACAATAAGTATAGACAGCTGATCAAAAGAACATCAGTAACTATGTTCTTAGTCGTACGAAGTTCTTATTTATAATAAGTAATCTGACTCAGCACATGTTGTTGCTAATTTATCGATGATCAGTTAGTTTTAAAATATACCAATAACGTGTCTTGTTGTCAGCACAGTATAAACGCTACTATAAGTCATCGGTAAATCAAGGTATTTACTTTCAGTTGAAAGACTAAAAAGGGCTTGTGATGTATTTTTTCATAATGTTTATATTAAGATTTTTAATAATAATCAAGAAAACTTTGTTCTTTAACAAATACTATTCAGGCTATTTGAAAATTTTTATTAATTCTTTAGTTATTCAAAAAAAATTGTTGTCTTCATACCTTTTTAAAAACTAAGGTTTGTCTGAAGTTTAATGTTATACTGTTGATATATTTAATATACTATTTTATAAATTAAAATTACATTACCTATAAGTATTAAATACAATTATGAAAGTATATCTGTAAGAAAATAATAAATCACTTCAATATAACAAATTTCAGTCTGTCATAAAGTTTTCTAGCTTCATTTACAAATTTTTACAATACATCGAGAAGAAACATTTTGTTGATAATAACAGAATATTAGAATTGACGCAGTCAAAATATTCTAAACAGTAGAGAGTCTCTTTAGCTGAAAAAAATTTCATGAAATCACTAGAAATTATAAAAGCTTTTCAAACAGAATGATAACAATTGTATAAAATGTGTAAATAGTGCGGAAAATATTTTAATGAGAAAAAATGCATTAAATTGACGGAATTGTTGTACTGATATAAGTATATAGATAATCTTATATTATTGTAATATAGAAGTGATGAAATTTATTCAAAAAACCAATTATTTGTAGTATGCTCGTTATAGCTTTTATAGTTGTTCTATGAGTTTTTAAAGTAAATGGTAATTTTTTTGAAATAAAAGAATTTTGGGAAAAATTGTAAAAAAAATCGTAATGTCACCATAAAACACTTAAGGTTAAACTTTGACCTTGAATAACAACATTATTTTTTTTAAAATTGTGTGAATGAAAATAAATTTTATATTTTTCAAAAGTTTTATTTAAAAAATAAGTAATATAAGGTCAATGTCCCTATTTCCTTTCGCGTCCGCATGTTCGTTCATTTCATTTTTTTTCAGCTTTTAGAGCTTCAAATTATATTGAACTTCGAAAAAACGAATAAATGAAGTCTTGAAATGTATTTAAGTATTTTCCAGTATAAAAAAATTATTATATTCCTCCATTTTGAAAATAAAAAGTCGAACGAAAATAGGGCCTAGGCGAACGAATATAAGGATATTGACCTTACGTATTTTTGATTTGAGTAACATTTATACAGATAATAATTAGAAATATCTATCGATCGAGTCAACAACATCATTTTTTCCCGACATTTTGAAATATTGTGGTTTTATTATTGAATCGCAGCTAAGCCACGATACAATAAGAGCATTCTACAAAAAATTATTTGAAAGTACTTAAAACAAGCTTTAATTTGAGACCAAGTAGAGTTGAATAGTTGTCGGGGTCATGTATAAAAATCAGTTGAAGTTTCAATTTACAATCTTGTGATTTTCAACGATATCTAAATTTCTTCATTGTAGAACTCCAACTTCAGCGGCTCATAGCTTTAGCTATTTTATAGAATGCTTCACGATGCTTTTGAGCTGAGATACAATTGAAATAGTGAACGGTATTTTTACTTGAAAAAAGGGAATTTCGTGTTTTTTTTCATCATCCCATTTTCGCCTGTAGTTTTTTGCAGCTTGAAAAAAAATAGGTGTCATGTAAGCGAAAACGTAAAGAGGAGGCCAAAACAAAGCCATAAGTGTGTCACTGACTGTAATATTTTGCGGCTCTGAGGTGTGCCAACACGATGACGCTTAAAATGCAGATTTTCCAGAGAGTTCGATATATGCTGTCAATCATACACAGACAAACAAAAATACACACATACGTACATACATATATAACAAAATACATTTATTCTTTTATTAATGGATAGCAACATACGTACATACATACATTCATACGTACATATGTTCATACATAAATATGTATATTCATACATACATACGTTTTTTTTACATTATAGTGCTGTTTTTACATTATTCGCCCAGAGTTTGAACGCCTACCCACCCAGTAGTTGCAATAATCAACCGTCCAGCAGTACCCAGTAGTCTGAGTGCGCCTGCCCCTTAACCGATGGCGGTTTACACCCAGTAGTCTAAGTGCACCAGTGGTCGAAGACCCCCAGCTGCCAGTAGTATACACCCATTAGTCTGGGTGCACCAGTAGCCAAAGACTACTGAGTTTATACCTCTGGCGGCAGAAGAAAAACCCCGTGGGCCAGGGAAATCTAGGAAATCTCCCGCAGGAGAAATTCTGGGGAACCTGGCTCGAAACAGCCCATTGTATTGCCTAAGTTCTGTCTGGGTTTCTATACGTCTGTAGGTACCAGGACTGAACTCATGCACACCTCTCCCTATCGCTCAAAACCAACAGCAAAGGCGAAACGGTGAGACTCAAACGGTCACCCATCCAAGTACTAACCGTGCCAAATGCTGCTGAACCTCGTTGTTCGACGAAACTGCGACTCTACCACTGCGCCACTGTGGCGGGCCCCACACAAATACTTGCATATACACAGAGCCACATAGCTACACACACATGTACATGCATACATATTTACAGTTATACATATATTATATATAGATACAAGCATTCATACAGCGTACATAACTATACGTGAACATACATTCATACATACATACTTACACTGAAAAACATCTTGCATGCACAGATCGCAATGGCTGATGATGCAGGAAATCTGAATGTGTTGGCCAGCAGGCATGCTCTATCTTCCAGCGTCACAACGCAAGTTTTGTGGTGGGAGGTACTCAACTGTATTTAAGGTAGTAGTTCACCCTAAGTCGCACATGCGCAGTAGACTTCAGACAATTAGATACATCTTATGCGTGTATAGTGTGTACGCACTTACACATTTATATCTCCCGTATGTGTGCGTGTTCAGCTGTCGGCATCAGTGTTCTCGGCTGCGGCAGAATATTTGCCGAGCGTTAAAATCGCAGCGTCACGGCGTCAGTATTATGATAAAGCCAATTTATGTATTACCATAAGCGCCAGCGCACAATACGGGTTACCGTCTGAGGATTAAGATAAAGAAGAGCTCGCGTTGCCTGTCAGAGGTTGGAGGGCATATATATATATATATATATAGCAAGAATTTTCTGACATGTTGGCAACGGGGTAAGCTCCGGATAGTAGTAAAAATACTTAAAATTTTACCTGTGTAATGTACTTACAAAATTGGAGACTTGCGTCTAAGTAAAAAATATACAACACACTGCGCGTTGCAAATGTTTAATCGTATGGATGTAATATTGGCCCATACTTTGCTTCAATAAATGAAATCTTTATATCGTTTTGAATTAAATACATATGCACGATACGTATTACCTCAAAAATAAAAATTATAACAAATAATATAAGCGGATTTTGTTTCAAAACGCCACATATACAGGTACCGTTCATATTTACTTTTGATACTTTGTAAATACTATGATAAATGTACGAATTTTTTGGCAAACAAGGTAATCGAACACAATCTTCGAATATAATTTGCATATTATTCGTGCCGCAAATTCTGCGTTCACAATGTTTATCACCGACAAGCTCGCCAATGGGCATTATTCATGAAAATATTTATGCTACAAATAAAACGCCTTTTGATTATACGAAAACAATTATTATTTATCAAGATAGCGTTTCCACTTTGATTGGAGATCTGCACTCTTAACGAGGACAGCTTTTCCTGCGTTTCTGGAGAACAACTA
>JAPYYV010010195.1:0-16722 GCA_030522625.1 Copidosoma aretas
ACGCGAGACTCAGAATAAGCTGCTGCGGGCGCCTGCGCCGAGACTTTTTTCCTTCGAAACAATGATAAAACACCGCAGCATTCGACGGCTCACCGGTCGACCACGATCGGCGCCAAATCGAATGATACACTTATTCACCGCCCGTCCACTGGCGCCCTTATTATTACCACTGCCTCGTAATTGCCCCCCCTCCCTTCGCGAGCCTGGTTACCCATCCCTGATTACGTCCCGCTCGTTCGCTCGCGCTCTCGTCTCTAATTAGCGCTAATTTCCTTTTATTTTGCGGCAGAGACCCCCCCCCATCGCGGCCAACCTTTCGCACCGCGCGTCAAATTAAAAGGGTATGTGTATATACGTGCGCTCGTGGGCCTGTAATGGGTCACAGGATGGGGTGGGGTTGGGGGGGGGGGGGGGGCACGGAGCTGTGTAATTGATTCGGCGATGTGGTGGTGGTGGCGGTGGTTTGGGCCACGTGGCAGGGGGGGTGGGTATGCACGCATTTAAATAATTACCGGCCGATGCCTATCGCCCGGGCTTAATTGCGTTATTCGCCTTTGGTAATGGTGCCGCTGCTGTTGCTCGCCGGGGGGAAAAAAGAGCCGTGTGGCGGCCGGCCGAGATAAATGCGTGAAGATTAGCGCGAGTCGTTTGAAGGCGCGCGGGTGTGTGAATAAAATGTCACTCCGCGTCCGAGGACAGCGGGGGGGTAATTTTCTGATGAATATACAGGAACAGCTCAATAACGTCCGCGTAATGGTGCAGATGTTGGAAGCGATTTGTTTCCTTTCTGCTTCGAGGATGTGGAGGGATTTCGTGATGATACGGTACATTTTTTTCATTTGGGGTTATACTGAAATCAAAGACATTTATCTGTTTAATATTTTAAATTATGTCCGCTATGATAATTCAAACTTGACTTCAAAGTTTTGCTTATTTCATACAAAGTGAAATGAGGCTTCACTTTTACCTCATAAGCTTTTTCGCACAACAAGAACTATAGAATAAAAACTATAGGATAAGACAGATCTTCAATGGAAGCAACGAGTAGTATTTATTAATGAAATCGTGTGATAAAATCGCAGTGATAACTTGACAATTCTAATCTCCAGTGAGGCCAACAATAACGTTTATAATCAAACGAGTTCGTTCAACTGTCTTTGGAATATTGAAAAAGTTCTAAAGCACCCTGACTTACGACCAGAAGCATGAGCCCCTGCCGTGCATCAGACGAATAAAAATCTCGCTCTCAAAACCCAATGAGTTTTTGCACGCCAGCAAACAGCCCCCGTCAAAAATAAAAAAAAAGGCAAGTATGGAAAAAAAAAATTGCAATCCTCCATATCCGATTGCGATTTAACGAATATACCATTGGGCAAGCCCAGCTGAGGCTTTTATTGCGGGGCCGCCGATTCATAATTCATTCTTTCTCGCACCTCACGCCCGAGACTTGGGAGGAAAATTAAATTTCACGAAATATGATACGGGTAATTTATTACAGGGCGCACATAATTCTTACGGAACGCGCGATGGTCCATTTAGCCGGTGAAAAAAAAAAAAAAAGGAAAGCGGGAAGGAGGGATGGGTGTCGTTTATGATTCGTGAATTAAAAAAACAGTGAAATTTTTACCTGTACTCTTTTAAAGTTTTGCATAAAATCTTGATTACTAAAAATGTTATCTTCCGCAATCAAACTACTTGCTTATCAAGCAGGGTAAGTTAAAAAAAAAAAAAGAATCAAATTTCATGACTTTCAATAAAAAAAAACAAATCTAAATTATATGCATCGCTTGGGACATTTTTTAAAAGTTAAAACATTCAATTTTAATTAAAAAATAAACCATGGGAAACAACTTTTTTCGCGTAATAATAAGAAGGTATTGTTCAAACAAAGCCTCTTTCATAAAAGTAACTCAGATTATCGTCCATAAAAACTTTTTAATTGTCACTCCCCTTCACAAAAACGAATTCATTAAAATTTCCTGAGATTCAAAAGATATTTGCGAAAATATTATAATGCAAGCAATGCAAAGTGCACAATGAAGAAAAGTTCATTAAAATAAATGCTGAAATTCGATTTGATTATACATACTATCTGCATGTATGTTCAGTGGATATTAATTTTTATCTTGAAAAATTAATATTTCACGAATAATATGAATAAGCATAAAGGGTATATACGTTTAATTGTGTCTGCATTTATATTCCACATGTAGTTGAAGATTTAGATAGAGAGGAAAAATTTCAATATGTGCACAAAAATAATAGTAGGATGTATTATTTTATATCTAAAATGAAAGTTCGTAAAGGAGAAAGCTGAATTGTTTGATTTTATTCGATGAATATTACATTCTAATTTTGTGGCTTTGCTAGGGAAAGTAATAGTGAGTTAACGACCTACCTCGTTTAAAGTTTTCCGCACTTTTGAGCGAATGACAAAAATAAGTGTTATACCTGCCAATAAACAAAAGGAATGCCTGTTACAGTGAAACGTCGACACCGCGACGATCATCACAATGTCTCCGATGCATACATGTGGCATCGCAACAACTGATTCCATATTGGAGCAGACTCGGCTTCCACGGAGCGAAACGTTAATAAGCTCGGATTTCGAATCAACATTCCGGCCTTACACAAACGCATTACAGGATCGATAGCGCCGAGCATACTTGGCCGCGCTGTCGCTGCTTCGATGGAAGTTAATCATGAGCGCGGTGTCGCATCCGACCGCGCGAGCGGTATCACAGTCGTGATGGAACTCTGCGCTCGCGACGATTGCGAGAGTCCGGCCTGAATTTTAATGGAACGGCGACGACGTCGATGCCGACGGTTTTGCAATAATACACCGCGCGCGAGTATAATAAATGGACGAGCTTGTGGAGGCGCGTGTTCGAAAAGTTAATCGAATGCTGCCTCGATAATGAGAGAGTCGGTGCAGCGGGGGAGTGGATCGCATTTGCATCATGCGAAATTCATCGGCCCTGCCGGTGGCGAATAAAAAACCGGCAGCGTGGAAAACACGAGTTTTCATCGGTGGTGAAATTAAAAACATGCGCATCAATTTTCAATTCGCGAGGTGAAAATTCGAATAAACGAAATTTCGTTTTATTCGCGTTTCTCGAATGAGGACAACGTCGTGCCGATGTGATTTACCCGTCAAATTGACCAGCGATCGATTTTTAATTCTCGATGATGGAACCGGAGTCGTGGAGACCTAAATTACATTCAACAATATGAATGAACGAATCAACGAGCGGAACGAATGATAAAAACCGGGAAACCGAGTTGAATAAAAGCTCGTGAAAATAAAACCTTTTTTGCTTACACCTCCCAGTGTTTCGTATTCCTTTCGTGTGTCAAATAACTCGAGAGCCGTAAAAAATTGGCTTCCGCTGGATGCATCGAAAATTAAGAGAGATGAAAAACTTTACCGATCGCACGTTCGATCGAGTGTATCGCCGAAGGCAAAAAAGCCCCAACGCATCGCCCAGATAACCCGCTGGAACAACAGCTTCAAGAGCCGGGAATTCCTCGTAATAAAAAAGGCCCGCTCGCCGCTCCGAAATCTTCCCCATCGGTCAGCTATCTTCGTCTCATAAATTACCGGACCATCCCGACCGCAGCAGCATCTGCCGGCGATTAAACGGATGCAACGGCACAATGGGCGCTCGGCTCCGCGTAATCCCCATTGTTTCCGCCCCCCGGACCGGCAGGAGAGACGCAGATCCCCGAGCGCGATGGTATCGTTGATCCGTTTGATTTCCCCGCTCGAGGAAGAAAAAGAGTCGGGGGGGGATTTTTGATTTTCTTGTTTTCCCTCGCACGCAGGGGGGCTCTCGAAACTCCGCAGGGAGGGGGAAAAAGTTGAAATCGCGCGCGGGGGCTCTCTATATTTATTTTCTCGCCGTACTCCTACCACGACCGCGTCCTTTCTTTTTTAATTCCCCCTACTCTCCATTCTCGGCAGCCGGATTTATGAATTTTCAAGTTCCACTCCTACTTCTCTTTCGGTCCCCCCCCCCCCCCCCCCCCTCTTGCGTACTAGCGTCCCGCGCACGAAATAATTTCGACGGATCCCCGCTCGGAGCGTACCCGCGTTCGTTCGCTCGCGTGAATGATATCAAAAGAACCCCTCGATCGCGCGGGCGTATAAGTTCGTTCCGGGGCAATCTCTCGCTCGTGAAAGGAGGTAAAAAGCACCCGAGCGCCGAAAAAGGAGGATGGGGAGGTGGAACGGCTCGAGGCGCGCCTGCAAATGTGCCCTCCTTCGCGAGTGCATCGACTCGGCGGGACGGTTTTTACGGCTGACGCACGACGGTCGTTGCTCCTTAGGCCTATACGCAATTGGGTACGCATAGTTGCGCCGGGGGGAGAGGAAAGTTGTTGATCGTAAAAAAGTCCCTGCCACCCGGGACTGCTCGGTTGTTTTCGCGTTCCTGAGCCTCCGGGCCGTGCACTCAGAGCTTTCGGGGGAAGCTGTTACGGTGGGTGGGGTGGTGTGTATATTGGTCTGGAAGGGCGGTGACGAATCTCCGCTCGAGGGGAAACCGGGGGATGTTCGGTTTTACGGGATTAGCTGGCTATTTGTGCGATTTGGTGAGGCTGATTTAGAGGGCGGTATCGCGACGTACGGCTGGGGTGCATTTTCAACTGAGATCGATGGTTCGAGCAAAAATTTTACTGCAACGTTGGTGGGATTCGTAGTTGTTTTTTTTGTGTTCTTACGACTGAATTTCGTTTGAATTTCTATTAATCAGAAATTTTTGGGTACATCGTATCAGTTTTTTATTCAAGTCTCTCCTGAAAATCGCAGTATATCGCAAATAAATATAATTAATCAAACTCTTCTGGAAAATCAGTAGTACAGCCCTGGATACGGTCAGACGCGAACAACTCTGGCGCGTAAAATCAAAGAAGCTCGTCTCTACGAGACCATCCATCTCGTTTTAAAACAATGGATTTCGCGAAGCAATTTAAGAATAGCGGGTCACGAATGGAACTTTAATTCAACGGCGACAAATAAAAATGTTTTAATCACCCGTCGGCAAAAGAGAGAGAAAAACGGCCGCGCTAACTGGTTCTGCGAAATAACTTTGACGTGAGGTAAAATTAGAAGTACAAAAGTAGGTTGAGCATGAATACAATTCAAGCGGCACACGTTTGAGTTCGCTTTCGAGTTTAGTGCTTTGAATTATTTTAATTAAAGTGAAAAATTTTACTGTTTTCTCACTCGTTTGCCTTTCGTCTTTGAAACGAGCGTGTGTCGTACATACGGACTGAATAAACCACTGACCTAGAAGTGCACAAAAGACTCGGTCCAAGCGGCATATACGCACATACACACACGCGTTGTCGCGACTTTTCGCTGGTTTATGAACTATTTTTCTTTTTACCTTACTTTTTCAGCCTGACGGTTGTCCGTCGGTGTGAGCGATACTGTCAATGTGTGTACGAGTGTAAAGAAAAATTTTACTTTTGCCAAAGAGGCAACAGAAATGTAGAGTACTATTGCTGCCCGAAAATCCAGATATCTACTGACCATGTACCAGTCACGTAAAACATCCAAACCGATTGCCATCGGCATGAAGGGAAGAAACATTTTCTCTCGGACAATACGATCCCGAGGTTCAATCTACTGCCATTTCCAGCAATCGTTAGGCACGCGTGGAAAAACTTTCGTACGTCTCTGTAGATAGAGCCAGTGCTAGTCTCAACGAAAAACGAGTAGGGTGACCTCCTTTGGTCCTCCATGTTGACATACACGCGCACACACACACACACACGGACATAAAGTACACACGATTTCGTACGAGTTTGAGAAGGAGATATCTCGGCAGTACCTAACTTGGAGGCCACTTCGAAACTTCTGGCTAAGGATCCGGGAAAGCTCAGCTGCTACATGCGTGAGGGTGAGCTTATCTGCGTTGAATTTCAAAGTCTACGGATCCTCGGGAAATTGGTTAGCGTCTTTTTTGTCGAGATGTTTTTGTATTCGCCGTATGTTACTACGTCTGTTTTCACACTGGTCGCTGCTGCAGGTTTTTTCGGGTTTTTCTAATTGGGTGATGTAGACAGGGGAAAAGTTTGAACGTAGGGATGAAGGTTTATTTAAGTTTGTTGGAGCAGATGATGCTCAAGCTAATATTTATGTAGTTATAACTTACGATACGGCAGATCAATATTTTTTGGTGTCACTAGTAAAACTGTATTGAAATAAATTTTTCAGAACCTGCTCCACACTAGCATGCTGAATCAAAAAACAACGCGTGGTCGAACACAATTCTTTTTTTCAATTGTTGTATCTTGCAAGCCTACAATTTTCCCGTCACGTAGGTATGAATCAGATACATATTCATTTGGCCTTATCACAGCCTTCACGACTGTACGGTTAACGAATTGGCCTGGGTATGTAATAAAACGCTTCCTCCCCCGGCCAACTAAATAACTCCTTTCTCTACGTGTCCCGTAAAGCGGTATGAATTTATAACATGGATGCCAAGAAACTGAGATTAGAGGGTTTTAGTGATCAACGTAACCATTCACGTTTTGATTGTAAATTTTGCGAACGTTTTTCACAGCTTGCAATAAGATGATCATTCAAATGGATTAAAACACTAGAGGATAAAATGAAACTTCAGTGTCCAACTGAAAACTGATGTTTCGAAAAGAAAAATGGAAACGCAGCAATCACCGAGATAACAAGGCGCACATCCGAGCGGAATGTTCATCCCGGTTTGCAAATTTCCACGAATAGTCACGCGTGTGAGCTGAAAATGCGTGACGAATATCAAATGAAATTCCCCGAGAGTCGGTCTCTCGTCGCGTGCCACGACTGCTCGGCGTGTTATTAAGTGCGAGAAAAGCGGCGCAGTCAGAAATATCTCCTATAGCGCGCATTTCCCGGGTAAGGCAGGCGTTAGCTCGTGCCTCCCCCTTTTCCCTCTGGCTGTGATTCAATTTCAAGTGCTTTGGTTGCGCTTTGCTCGGGGACGGATATTTTTATTACGCTCGTGCTTTTATTATTCAAAGGACGGCTTGATTTTATATTCCTGGATCATTTTTGGGATCATATGTTCAATGATCCGTAACAATATTCCACTGTACTCAAACAGTGTTGACGTTTTCGAATTTTCCGTAATGAAAAATTCATAGAACGACGTTTCTCAGTGCTTGTTTCAAATTGAACGTCCTTCAATTTTCAAACTCACGGAGTCGTAGTTTGATTAAGATTCGCACTCGCAAACTTACATTTGCCTAATAAATTTTTCGTATGAAAAAAAGAAAAAGTCGAGATTTTTCGTTCAGTTTCGCTTGACCCACATTCGAACAACGACAACGGAACCGTAAAGAAAAGTCGCCGGGAGTGTTGGACTGGGAACGTGTTTATTTTAATTTTTCTCCCCAACTCTCGACTCTGGGAAAAAGAAAAGACCGTAAGAAAAGAGAAAAAAAATAATACACCAAGAGTTGGCGAGCGCAGGAGCCAATTCACGCAGGGTGTGAAAAACTTGAAAAAAGAGAGAGAGAGAGGGGAGTACGTATATAGATGTACGTGCAAAGTGCTCTCGGTACACAAGTAGAGGTAAGAAGGCGCGAGGAAAGTAAAAAAAAAGAAGAAAAAAATAGGGCCAGCAAAATCAGCCAAGCGATGAACAAAGGTGCTAAAGAGAAGAGGAGAAGTAAGAAAATAAGTGGGGAATAAAAATAAGAATAAAAGAAAGCGTGAAAAAAATTGGACTCACCGACAACGTTGAGATGCACAAAGTGGCTCATGTGCGGGGTCGTGGACACTTGGCACTCGTAGACGCCTGTGTCCCGGTGCTGGGGATACTTTATCTGGAGCATCCAGTCGTCCGTCTGCATCTGGTGGACCGCCCGAAAACGCTGGTCGTTCGTGTACGTGTACTGGCCGATCGTCAGCAGGTGCACGTCCCTCCATCTCACCCACGACACCTACGAATGATGCACGTCATGTTAGATCGTATTAATATCTATAGATTTTTCTTTATTACTCTAAAGATATGAGAAGGAGCCAATTAATGTAGATCATATTTATATGTATAAAGATGCACATGCACGTCTTTGATGAGTTTTATTTGTACTTTATTTTTCATGAAAACAAAATCACAGTTTCATATTTGTTATGCTTTAAAACACAATAACTACATAATTTGAATACCAAATCTGAGATCTTTTTTTTTCTTTTTCAACTGGGTTGCAAAATCTTCGTCTGTTAATCACTTCTTATTTTTATTGACCTTACACACAATAGCCCTTATTTCCTCATTCGAGTAAAACGCACATCTCCCTCAACGAGTGATTAAATTTCAAAAAACATCAGAGTAATAAAAAAAATCAACCAGCCCCTCCCGACAAAATATCCGGCAGCCAATCGCATATGCATTGATTTCACCCTCCGGCCTTTCAGTCCTCCCGATTCGGCGGAACTCGACAATCCACTCGAGCCCTTTAAAATTGCAGGACGAAATGAAACCTTTCCAAGAATCCACCCTCTCCCGCACACACATGCGCATTCTCAATCCCCCCCCCAACCAATACCACCACACGACACTCCAGAGCACGAATCGAAAAAAAAGACAGTCCCGAAAACGAGCGAATCGGCCATAATTAAACTTTGCTATGGAAATCGCCCAGAGTGCGTTTAGTCACACGCACTTTTTTTTTTAAACACCGACACACGTATACACACCCGTATAGCTTTTCCCTATGGCCACGGACAACGGATTTATTTTCGAACGAACTGTGTGTGTGTGTTTATACATGTGTGCGCGTACGTGTGTACAAGAGCGTTGTACAAACGTGTATCCACGAGAGTCACGTCTCTGCTGCCGCTGCCAGACTATACAGGCTTGGGACGGGCTATTACACGCGCCTGCTAACTCACGCGAGAGGCCGGCAGGCCAGGAAATTAAACGCCCTAGTCCGATTTTTCTCCCTCCGGCGTCAATATTTTATGGATTCTATGTCTGATTTTTTTTTTTTTTTGTTCGGCCGATACAGGCGGTCGCTGTTGGTTGGATGTTTTCGGGGGAAAATAGGTTCACGTGCGGGAAAATAGATCAATCAGTGCATGACACGTCGATGGGCCGTGCGTGTGTATACACGTGTGTACAGAGGCGGCGAGTTGTTGGCAAGTAGGTAGTTTTTTTGTTCTGTCCTCTATTAGAGATACTGACGTAATGTGCGAATTAAGAATCGTTATTCCGTTATCGATTGTAGTAGTGATAAAAAAATGTTTTCCACTTAAAAAATACGTACATTTTAGTACACAAAAAGTTATGTACAAGATTACTGTCGTGTTATCAATGCTCACAAAAATAATCCATAAATTACGTGATAACATAAAAAAAAGAATATTTATTGGACACTTTGATGGAAGACTTCTTATCGATTCAGGACAAGCTTGTGTATCGAACCTCCTTTTTTACCCTCAGCACGATCATTTTTTATCAAACTTTCAGGATCGTCCTTCAGACCTTCGTATAGCTTTTTCTCAAAGGGGAAAACTTTTCCCATCGATATGCTAAAAAAAATGAGCACAACAGCACAGACAGTTTTTTTCTTGATGTACCGACACATCGTGCTAGTAAATCACGCACCTTCCGATCTAAAAAAAAAAAAAAGTAAACCAAAATCAATTAAAAAGCACAGGGGTGGTGGTACTTTATGAGACCAACATTGCTATTGCTCGTTTATTTATTTATTTATTTATTAGAAGTTTACATTTTTTCAACTACGGAAACTCTCGATACTATTGTTCTAATACAACAAGTCTTGGAATTATTGGCATTTTCAATTTAATTGTTTGAGCAGGGAAATATGCATCATAAATTAAATTTCTGCTGGTTTGACTTTGTTTTTCTTGGTTTTCATTGATTACTTTTTTTAAAATTCAAATTATCTGATGACAAAATTTAAGATCCTCTTTTCTGCCCAAGAAAACAAAAACATATTTTTTTTGGGAAAACTGTTTGCTGGCGAACTGTTTTTTAAAACTACAAGCGAATGTCTACAGTTCGAACTGGAATTCAAGATTCATAAAATCGTTGCATCGATGTATTTGTAAAACGAGATTAAACAGCCACGTTTGCAATCCTGACAGTAGACTAATTCAGAAGAATAAAAAAAGCCGACAGGTACGTGAGAATCCAAGTGGGTGATGTAAGAAATGCACTCCTTTACCTATACTTGGTAATGTTCAAAAATGCTTTTAGCAACGCTTGCGATTTTTCGAGACGCCGAGCACGCGCCGAAAAGCATTTCTGAATTCCTCCCTTTCTTCTTCTGCTCTTCCTCGCGTTCGTCTCGATTCAGCGAATTTCTACATTAGATTCTTTCACGCTCGAAAGTATCCACCAGAGTTGTATAAAAAGGACGCGCATCGGTATTGCAGTCTTTTAACATCAGTTTTACAATGTTGAGGTTTTAGTGTAGTGGTTAGCTTTTTTCAATATACTTTTATCATGCATGCGTAAAGTTATCATCACACTTGTGATTCTATCACTCACTTATTACTTTGATTTATTACATCATCATAAATTAATCGGTGAAATTCATAGATAGTACAAACAACAGCAACCTTACAATAATCATATTAAACTTATAAAATCCGAGTGGAAATTGTCATTTAATCTTCAACAAACAGTCGCACAAACACAACGAACATTTTAATCAACACAAAGCGTTTTTAAACCACAGCAGTATAGCATCAGCAGCGGCACTTATAAAGCTTTTCCTCCCGATCAGCGAAGTCTCTCAGGCGCATTCTCTCCTCTTTCGACGGCAATCCCGAATAAAAGAGCCGTTCTGGCGTACGTATAACTTACGCCCCTTCCCGAAAAAGTCGGCTCCAAGCGAATGTGCGTTACCCCCGTGTCTTTCAGACCCCCTTTACCGGAGCCAGCATTTTCCACGACTCAGCGAATTTCCGGTTCACGGGATCCGAGGTACAAGTGCGAGGAAAGAGAGAGGAGCACGGACGATTTGGTCGCTCCTTTGGTAGCGCACACGTGCGCGCGTCCCATATACATACACACGTACGTACATACAAATTGACGAGGCGATGCAGGCAAGGATAACGAGAAGTCAGGCAGAACAGCCATGGAGCCTCTGTATGTATGAGCCGTGAGCGCGGCCGGGCACCTACGTGCCCGCGCGAAGAAAAGGCCTCTGCGTCCGAATGCCTATTTGCTATTCAAGTAGTTTCTTCCGCACCACTGCTCCTCGGCCTTTCTCGGACCCCGGGCTCGACTTTCAGTTCTTTTTTTTCTCCTCCCCCTCCTTTTTCGGCGATCTACAAATGGCGTCTGTCCAAACGGAAACACACCGCAGCCGTGTTCGTAGCCAGGGGCTGTCGGGTTACGTAAATTCGCTTGCCAGCCTTCTTTTTCTCGTTCATTCGTTTTTTACCATATTACTATTTTTTTTTTTTTTTTTTTTCTTTGTGTTACGGAAAGCGCGACGGGCGATTTATTAAGATTATTATAGGGAAGGTTATCGAGGATATTTTCTCTTCCCGGGCTGCAGCGGTATATGGCTGGTCCCGGTGTACGTGTTTTCTCTCCGCTCCTTCCTTTTGCCGTCTGAAATTGCAGGAAACTTTATTTGGGTCGATTATGGAGCTTATTGGCTCCCCTCCCCCTCCCTCGTTCGCGTGTAATTTCGCGCAGCTTCGATGTTTGTAGGTTTGCAATTATTTTTATGGGCTTTTAATAAATCCCACGTTTCTTGGTCATCGCCGTTTCAAACAATTCCGGGAATCAATTATCAGTAGGTTATTAAAGCACAATGGTAAAAACTGAGATTCGTGGAATTTCGTAATTTAGATTTGTTCGTCGGTGTAAGAGCCATCTATTAGGTATTCTCGTTGTACTTGGTAGTATTACACATGGATCCGATGGCATAGAAGCGGGCTTACGATCCAGCGACCCTGGGTTCTCAAGTCATTGAAAGTTCCGCAAATGTTCCGCACCAACGAAAACCGCGTACGTGACCAAAGTATATATTGTATAATGATACCAAATGTAAATTAACGTAAATGATAACTAAAGTTGATGAGGTTAACTTGTTTTTAACTATAAAATATGATTATTTTTTTTTTTACAGATCCAAACCAAATTTGACAAACACTGACATATTTCTTCAACTCCTTTCTCTCTCATAATACTTTATAGCCAGCGGTTCGAAAATTTCAAACTAATAATCAGCAGATTATTTTGAAAACAAAAAATTGAATGGAACAGATGAAGTTGATTATAATCATAAACGTAGCGATAAAATAATAATTCACAAGAGTAATAAAACAAAGAATTTCCATGGCCAGCAATTTTTCTTATCACAAAAACTCATGAAGCAACAGCGAATCATCATCTACCTTGTCATTGCGAGTCAAGAACCCTCGCGAGCCTCGAAAATGACCGTCTTTTTCGGTGAACACGGGGATCATGCGCGTTTATAAATCGAATGAACGGTATCTCCGACCCCCCCCCCGCTGCATCTGCCCGACTAGAAACCTCGTGGCACCGCTGCTACTCGAGCGAAATCGAAAAGTACCGAGCGAAGGAAAAAGCACCACAAAGGACGAAAGGGGACTCTCGCCGGTGCGCGTGGCCCGCAACGGAGCGCGCCGGGAGGAAATTAGAGAGCACGAAAAAGGGGGGGGGGGGTGGGGCAGGGATTCGCGAGCTAGAAGGCGCGGCGCGCTTAACAGAAAAGATAAGAGCGGAGTGCGGCCGAGAGAGAGAGAGAGAGCCCGTACGTCGGAAGGACGAGCGGGAAATAAGAGTTACCGCGGCGGGGGAGCGACTCTGTCGGAAAATTACCGCGGGCCCGTTTAAGCTCTGTGTCCCCCGGTGCTCGGCTCTCTCTCTCTCTTTCCTGCGCGCGGGCGTGTGAATTTCAGGCCACCCCCGCGCCCGACACCGGCTGCTCCTTCCTTTCGGCTGCGGCGGCGGCCCCGCGGTTTGAAGGACCGAGCGGGGGATGTATGTGTACGCGCACAGGGCTCGGGCAGATTTGAGGCGGAAGTCGGGCGCGACGTCGGGTTTGCGTGCAGCTCTTGCGTCGGAACCTCCGCTCCCCGTCGTTCCCCCGCCGAGGTTGATGGTGAACGCGAACGCGTGTGCGGTGGGCGCTGCGATTTTGTTGCCCCCCCTGCCCCTCCCCCTTTTTACGAGGACGTTCCGAGGACGTGCTTCGGTGGATATTTTTCCGAGTGCACGCGATGCTCGACGAAAGGACACTGCGGTCTGTATTGCTGGCGAGGTATTTTTTTTACAGCTCTGGGGTGGGAAGGATGTATACGTACGTAATAATGCATGCAAGAACATTATTTTATACACCATGTGGTAAATTCAGGTCTGGTTCTGAATACAATTTACAGGTGTTAAACTATTTCACGGTGTTCCGCGAGTCGGGCAGAAAAATGGAACGGGGTGGGGTGCGGTTGTTCCTAAGCATCATCAAACTGAGGGTCGCAAACGGTTGCCGGAATACACGCGTGCCCAATTGCAACGTGTTCGCGCGAGCGTGATTATTACCACCCGTTGAACATCGTGCGTGGAGGATCGGACGGTGGAGTGTGGACTGTACATAGAATCAGACCGCGGAGCGGGTGTATTAATTAATATCGTAAGATCAACGCGGAGGCCGGAGGTCGGGGCGTGTTTATAACCGCGTTTAGGGGGGGGGGGGGGGGGGGGGATCCCTCGGATGAGTTGCCCGACTCTCGCAGCGGGTCGCGCCCGAGAGTTGGCCCGGAATTTTATCAGAGTTCGACGCGACGGTCGTTCGAGACAGCCGAGTAAGTGCAGGAGGGTGGGCCGGACTCCAGGACGAGTTATCAAAGTTTGCGCGTGACCCCGGGTTATTTTGACAGTCTCGTGGCGCGTGATTGTGAATAAAACGACACGGGTGTGCGTGAGGGGGAGGGGGGCGAATTTGAATTCGCCCCGTCGGCGATTGAAGATTCAGAGCCCGGTGTTTATTCCGGGGGGTGGATGATCGGCGCGTCGGGTTGTGTTGTATATTTGAAAGGGCCGGAAATTAAGAGAGCGAGCCAGGGTATTTTCAGAGAAGGTATCGAGGACACTTGGTTTCGTCTGTAATTGTGCCCCGGGCGTCGTTTTAATTGCAGCTCGTGGAAATCCGGGGTAAACAGCTTGTGCGTTCGATGCTGCTGTCGATCGGGGGGGGGGATCCGACTACTCGGGATGAAAGTTTTCGAGTTCTAAACTGTTCGGCGCCGGGGGAAAGTTATATTGTATAATCCGATACGGTTCGACTGCGTTGGGTCACTCGAGCGGGCCGCTGCGAGATAGTTCGTGGATCGGTTGGGAACGGATCGCGGTAAATTGAGCGCTGGAGGACGAGAGTTTTGGACGAGCGAGACTTGATAATGATCGGGAGGAAAATTTGTCGTTTCCGTTTGCATGAAATTGAATGGAGAACAACGAAATTCGTTGGAATCGAAATTTCTTATTCGATTCCAAGTATTAATTTGACGTAATTGTGTTTTGTATTTCCATGATACGATCAACGGAGAAATTCGAAAAATTTCATTTCGATCACAGAGCGCTTCAATGCGTTCACTTTATTAAATTCTCTTTCATCCTGCCTCTCATAGCACGATTTTTTAATCAAAACTGTTTTCATTGGATCTGCTGTAAGTAGTTTTTTTAACTCGCCCGATTCTGAGAACTTGAATGGACAAAGGCTTCGTATTTCCGAGTAAATTTAATTTATATAAATGCACATTATACTAACGAAGCCATACTCGGTTTCTTCTCTCTTTCCGGGAACTTCAATCTCTGAAATATACACCATTCACCAGTCGATCCACTGAGTAAGCAGTAACATCGCTCCATCGATTACTCAAATTCACGGGAGCAGTGTGTTTGCAGACGTTGCCCAAGAGCAGCAAGAACTGTTGATGCGTCGAAAGATTTGATACTTGATGTAGGATCATTAATTTAATAGATACCAGGCGCCAAGAAAGGAGGACAGAAATAAATTGGTGGATCAAACGCTGGTGTGGAGCTCGAATTGAAATCGGGATTTTTTCACGCGATTCCACATCTCTCGAGTGCACTCAAGGAAACTGTGTTGCGTTGTAAATTTACCGCGATGCAGCTGAAAGGGAAGAGAGGGCGAGGGGCTCTAATACCCCGGAGCAAGCGAAATTAACGCTATTTCATACCTGCGCATACGTACGGTATACTTTGATGAACTTTGAACGCGGAATGGATTAACTTTCGCGAGCGCGGGTTGCGTTACACGGCCGCGGCCTTCGGAATATTAATGCGTAATTTTAAGGAGCGCGCGGTGTATTGTATAATGAGTGTACATAAAGTACGGTTTATCCAGGCTATAGTCGTGTAAATATTGCACGAAGCACGCGTACATTATTTTTTTACGAAGATACAAATATAGATATAACACCATCCCTTCTCGCTCTTTATGTGCTCTTATTTGACTTACTATTTCGTATGTTGGTGGCAGGATCGATGGAATTTTATGAAATAATGGTGGGAATTGGGAATGTCAGAATTTGGATACAGATCAAGTTAGGTCACTTCGATTTATACGCTTGTCAATGGCTCGTCTTATCTCACTCGACTGTTTCTACTTAGGGATCCAAAACGTAGGCTTTTAGAGATAATAAGTAAAATTATGAGGATTAGCTACTGTGTATGAAAAACAAAGTGAAAAATAATTCTTCACTGTGCGCTTTTCTTTATGAACAACAAAGTGGAAAATAATTATTTACTGTGCGCTTTTATGATTCAAGCGTACAATAAAAAATAAGTTTATACTTTACTGTTCATAAATAAAAGCGTATCCCTACAATTTTTTCATGATATTATTTCTCTAAATAACAGTTCTTAAAACGTACAGCACTATACATTCGCGAAAATTATTGTTGTCTACCTATAGTCGCGTTAAAACTTATAACCCTTGCGCTGGCCGCAGACAAAAATGACAAATGTGTGCAGAGGACGCGGCAGGTTGTATAAAAAGATCCGCTAAATAAGCGCCCGAGGAATTAAAGATGGCGAAATAGAGCAAGAAATATCTCCCCCTCCACCTGCTGCTACTGCTGCTTCTGCTGAAGCGCTTCGCCCCGTTTTTTGCGTCAAAGCTTTTCTTTCTTTGCTCTCTCTCTTTTTCTCCTGGCTGTCTTTTTCCATTAGCGGGCAAACACTCGCGCCACCGGTATACCGCCAAAACTCCTGCGGATGACCTAATTTTCATATTACATTTTCATGAAGAACATTAGAGAAATCCGAGAGTGGAGGGTAAAGGGGGAGCGGAGTGTTTTTATAATTCCTAGCAAAACCCCCGCACGAGGCCCCGTAAATTCAGCTGTGAAAGTGAAATTTTAATATTAAAAATCCGAAAATCCCCACCGGGAACTCTCGCTGGGGAAGAAAGGAGAGAGAGAAAAAGGAAAATGCGTGTAAGGGTGCGGAGTCAAAATCCGTAAAGTAACGCTCGATTTGCTCGAACAACTTCCTTTCCGCGCGCAGCGGGAGAGAGAGAGAGAGAGTCAATTAACAAATGTGCCACCGGAGAGGGGGAGAAAGCTCGTAAATCGACAACGAGAGGGGGAATATAACGAAATTACTTCCAGGCAATCTATTACGGCGCGAGGGGAGGAGGAACAAAAGCGCATCGCGATCCCGCGCGAAAAAAAAAGGGTCAACG
>JAPYYV010010196.1:0-11467 GCA_030522625.1 Copidosoma aretas
CAAGAAAGTAATCGAAAAATTATTTTTACTTATTCAAAATACACGGATTACTACAACTTCCTATATATATACCTAAAATACATATATATAACAAGTTTTTACACGTCTGAGGGGAACGGATTCTTGTAGGTTATGGTCTTTGGAACAAAATAAGCCTAAAATCGATTAAATCGAGTGAAAATTCGCTGTAAGCATGAATTTTGAGAATTTTTTGGGCTTTTCAGCCCACTGTGCACCGTCACCGCAATTGAAAAATTTTCATTTTGGTTCCCATAATGGGAAAGCTAGAATGCACCATGAAAATCTTCGCTTTAAAAATTAGAGCTGCTTTAATTAAGTATACGTACTATAATTACTTAATAATACTTAGTATCAAATAAGCGTGGTAAAGATTCGCCAAAAAAACATAAAAGAGAGTTTGGAAAACTTTTCTAGTATCGGTTTTGGATCATAGTCTCGTGATTCTAGATAAAATTAGAATAATGCTATCTTATACATCTGAGAGTACAGTAGATCACTTATAGCTAATTATGGTCTATAGAATATTTATGTCTTATTAGGAGGCGATTGGCTGGTGTTCTAAGAAATTAATCCCAGATAAGAACCTCTAAAATCGATAATTTAAGGTTTACTAACCATTTATATATTAACAATATTTTACGTTACATAATTTTTACGATTTTCTGTGTTCAGAGTGAAAAGATAAAATCCTCAGAACATAATACGCGAACGCAAAACAAAAACTTTAGAGAAGTATATAAACTATATAAACTTTGAAACAGATACTTACCTAAAACTCGAGTACGGAGAAATCTACTCTTTTGAAAAAGCTATCAGATAAGCAAAGCTATGTACGAAACTATAAAAAGTTTTAAAAAACTTTAAAATAATATTCCAAAATCTTCATCGCAATATACTAAAAAAAAAGGAAACAAAGGAAAAAATACGCACACATATATGTATATTCGCAAGTAGCACTAATAGACATAAAATTATAGGTCCCAACAAGTATTATTTGGAAAAGACGACCGGTACTCAAATAAACCGGATGTAGAACGAAGTCAATTGATGAAAAAGTGCACAGAAAAACTAGGTAGGTACGTAAGAGATCTTAAAAGCCGCAAAAGAAGAGAATTTCAAGATATCAGACGGAAAAAAAAACAATTACAAAGTTCAAAACAAAGTAGCAACCGTAATTACGTAGACCAATGATGTTGGTCAAATAATGTATGATGTTTAAGTGATAACAAAATCCAGAAATGTACAAGCTTTCAAGATGCAATTAAATAATAAAAATGAAATTAAAATAACAATGTACACACTGTATCTTTTATTAGATTATGAGTGTAAGAAATTCACGACATCTTTATAAACCTACTTCTAATGTACGTTTGTTGTGACATCCTGTAATACATAATTGATTATCTAAGTCCCTTATTCTCCTTAAAGAATAAAAATACTTAATAGTTACTGTAACAACGATTATTCATTTTATGATCACAATTTGAACTTTTGTCGCTGGTGAGACTTGTAATTTTTTAACTTTACCAATCGCGAAAAAATCTACTTGGACGAGTCTTCTCAAAAACCTTTGAATCGCATGATTTAACTGCCCGAAAAATGTATTTTTTCCTCATCGGAACTTGTATTTTTTTTCGCTAGTGGGACTTTTTTTTTTTCGTGACAGTAGGACTTGTAATTTTTGACGTTGACGATCGCGAAAAAATCTAGTTAGACGAGTGTCTTAATCGTCTTAAAAACCTTTGAATCGTATGATTTTACTGCTCGAAGAATGTATTTATTTCTTATCGGAACTTGTAATTTTTTTCGCTGGTGGGGCTTGAATTTTTTCGTGATAGTGGGACATGTAATTTTTGACGTTGACAATCGCAAAAAAATCTACTTTGACGAGAGTCTCAATCGTCATTGAAACTTTTAAATCGCATGATTTCACTGACCAAAAAATGTATTTTTTCCTCATCGGAACTTGTATTTTTTTTCGCTGGTGGGACTTGTAAAAAATTTCAAACTATATTTCTTAGGTGAGATTTTGAGATGAGAAATCACCTGATAAATCACCTGAGAAGTTACTCGAGATTGGTGAGTAGGGTCGGCCTGTGTTGCTTCCCAATTTTTGTACCTGTCGACCAGAAATTTTGTTAATTGCTCTTGTATGGAGCTCACATGTCTTAACTGCTGATGTTTGATGAAATCGTGCAACTGTAAATTTGCAAAAAAAATGTTATGTGGGTAATCAATTTTTCAAGTCGCTGTTAGTCATTATTTAAAATTATCGCTTGAACTATTGTGTGATCCAAGACTCTTTTTTTACAATGAGCCACTCAGAGATTTATTAGAGATACTTGGCAGGTTTTCTGTTCGTCAGTCATCGTAATACTAGATACATAATCCCAACTTAACCCTAACATTCATTCTGCATTCACACAGGGTTACCCGAACAGAAAATCAATCGGGGCGATCATAAGGGCCTTTTAATGTAGCCTTCTCAGCCTTGCGGGGACCTCCTAAGGCAAATGTATTGGTCTTATGACACGATCTACCGGGGCGCACCGAAGGTCCTCGTATGGGCAGCCTTGGCTATCAAAACCTAACTAAACCGAGAAGACCATCAATTCAATACTATGTACACACATATATATTGTAATAGGTGCACACACTTAGCAGAATATCAAACGAATAATTTGATATAAAAATTATATACGTTTATTCATAATAAACATGTTTTAATTAATTTGTCATACAGAAACTTTTACAAAATAATATATATACTATTAACAATAAATACTATTATCAGGATGTAAATCAAATTTGATTTTTTTTTCAATTGATAGGCTATTTTAATGTGTATAAACTCAATGTTGTCTCAGCTGCCTCAACTGGATTGAGCATTCTAATTCTATTTTTCAGTACACTACTCGTCTTCAACAAAGTGTTTGCTGTCCTCGACAACTCTGGATGGAATGCATTAAAACAGTTAAGTAAAGAATCTAGTTTAGAATGTTTAACATTACAATCAATTGCCCACTGACTAAGCACTTGACCTAGAAAAGCTTCATTTTCACAGGATTTAGCACTGGGAGATTCAGATATATAAGACGCATTAAAAACATTTAGTGTATCAATAAGAGCACTAGTAGACTCACAGTTAGAATTTGCTTCATTAATTTGATCACTATTTAGAAAATTATGATTCGGAGCAAATTATGTTTAAATTCTACTGCTATGTCTGAACTGCTTATTTTATCCACATGGAAAGTTTTAAATAAATAATTATTTTTTTTCTTTCTTTAGTCCGCAAAATACCTTGTCCCAATGTTTCGCTCATTTGGAACGTTATAATTTATATATTCCTTATAAATATTACTTTTAAGTTATAGGTTTAGCTTATTTGCTATTATAAGTAAAGGTAGGTACCCCGTCATGCCTTGCGAGGGCCTTGGATGCGCTGTGGCGAATCAGTCATTTTGCTCCATCTAACTGCATACAGCATGCCTAACTTTCTGTTTGGGTATGTATGTCAGGCCAGTATAACCCAGTGGGAGAAACCTGCACCGCCATTACCCGAGTTTGATTTCATGTCTAAGTCACATTTCGTAAGCCTAGACACCAAGACAAACCCTTGCGCACCTCCCACTCATATTGTCGAGTGTGAAAAAACACCTAACCGATAATCGAAGTTTCGCAACGGCAGCTGCCATCATCCAGATAATAACCGCAACCATTGTTGCTTAACCTCGGTTATCAGCCGAGATGCACTATCCCCACTCAGATAATGTGTCGGTTTCATTTCTTCATCTATTAAAGTATATGTAGGATAAAAGTTTCTATCCTTCCCGCCCACCTCCGTCTTGTGTAATGATTGAACTTACGGAACATGCATCGTCTTATAATGTATTTTAGCAAAAAAAATATCTTCAGAAAAAAATTTTCTTTGTTCATAATTATCAGCTGTACAAGCTCCTAAAAATTCAAAATGTTCTGTCTATCAACCATAATAATAAATATGGTTCTATTTCCCATCTTAGGGCAACAGGTCTTTGTGTTTCCAGTACTCATAAGTTACGATCTGAAATTTCCGCCTGAATGGTCCAGCCCATTCGCCATTTTTTTGAGATAAGGTAAAGTCACCTATTACGAAATGATTCCCAAAGTGGCTCCTATTATGGAATAGCCAGTAAATAAAAATTATGGGAGTTAAGTGACAGAAAGAAAATTTATTTAAGAATCTATATGATATTATTTTTTGTTTCATTAAAATATGAGGGAATTTTAAGTAATAGTACGCTTGGAAAACATATTGTTATGAGTCCTTTTTTCATAATAGGAGAAAATTGAGCATAACATATTTTCTATAAGGCTCCTATTATGAAATAAATGAGTACCATTTGAATAATATGTATTTTTCATAGTAGAAATTCAATTTTTACAATTGGCTGCGTTTTTTTTAGTGCTTTCATAAATAGGATCCATTTATCCTGTCATTAATTTGTTAATATATTTTTTTTGAGTCAGAATGGATTACAAAAATTATAGTATGATTTAGAAAAGCCTAGCGCTTCTATTAATACCTTAGTTCACATGCTTATGGTAATAGTGAGAACATAAAAAATTTTATAAGAAAAGCGGCGGAAAATCATTTATTAATAGGTGATTTTACATTACATCCATAAATGCTAATATTCCTTAAAAAAAAAATAGTAAATTAAAGTGCATTTACCAAAAATTTTTTTTTAATTGAGCGTGTTAAATAATTCCAGCTTTTATTAAAGCCCAGTCAAAGTACTCCATGTGTAAAAGCAACTAACTTGTATGTAGGGTACTATAACACTTTCTCATATCTAAAAAAGGGCGCAAATTTATTTTTACATAACGCCATGATGCTGTCAACTCTAAACCTAATAAATGTAATCTTCTCTTTGTATACTTGTTGCATATTGTATTCAAGGGAAAGATACACTTATTTACGCGTTCCAATATTCGTACAGAAAACTTATTAGATGTAAAGTTAATTCAATAAAACCAAAAATTAAAAGCTCTACACAAAACATTTATCTAGTGCTTCTGATTTATAATTTTATTAAGTACCCTACTGTCTATGAAAACTAAGTTATTGACTCGAATATTACACTGAAAATATAAATGTGGAATCTCCGACGGTACTCATATCATACGAAAAAAGTGTTAACAATATTTTTTAAACTAATTTTAAATTAATCTAAACAAGTTAAGGCGTAATCATTCATAAGTTAACTTATTTTTATTTTACAATATTGTATACAATGTAGTATCGTTCAAGAAGATTTCAACGGAAAAAAACAAAACGTTATTTTTCCTAACGTATTTGCAGCACACGATACGTCAAAATATGACACAAGATAAAGATAAGTAAGGTAATCTTCTGGAAAAAGCCATTTGGAATGGATACGAATTAGGAAAACGCGACATGTAAGCAAATAAAGTACATGTATTTATTTTTAGTAGTTATAATAACTATCACACTATGTTTTGAGTGACAGATGATCATCAAAGTGTCCTACTATGAAACCTCTAATCTCTAAACAGTTTTTTAGACTCTTTTGAATCATTTTTTTTCGATTGTTTCATTACAATCTTGTGCTTATGCATGACAAAACATTGTGTGTATCAACAAGATTATAAATTTCCACGTAAAATGTAGGCTAGATTGACAATTATCGGTAAAACAATGGCGTACTCTCTTTATAGTAACGTATACGAATTTTTTATCCGGCGAAAGACCACGGTTTATCCTTGAATTGAAAATTGTAGTATTATGTATAATAACATGCGTCGATGATAGTTTACATTTATTTGGTTCAAATATATATTTCCGTTTTTCTAAAATGTCAATTTTTTGAGAAGAATTACATATTTCTTTGTTTATATTCGAATGAATAATGTATTTGTTTCTAATTTTATTTAGTTAGAAAAATAAGATCATCTGCAAATATAAACTAAGTTTACACTGTGTCAATCAAAGAAATATTTATTAAACTGAAATTAATGTTTGTCAAAGTCATTGTCTACTGCAACGATGATAAAAAATATGGACTTGGTTGAAATATATATTTTCCGTTTTTCTAAAATGTCAATGTTTTAATTATAATAATAAATTCCTTTGTTTATATTCAAATAAATGATTTATGTGTTTCTAAATTTATTCATTTCATTAAGCAAGATACTTTGCAATGCTAAACTAAGTTTCAGCTGTGTCAATTGAATAAATATTCATTCAACTGAAATAATTGTTTATCAAACTCATTGTCGAATGCATAGATGATAGTAAATACTTATTTAGTTTATACATATTACCTTTATTCTAAAATGTTACTTATTTAAATAGAAAAACAAATTACTTTGTTTATATTCGAATTAATGATTTATTTGTTTCTAATTATATTTAGATAAAAAAAACGAGATAATCTGCAAAAATAACCTGAGGTTACGCTGTGTAAATGAAATAAATATTTATTTAACTGAATCATATGTTTGTTAAACTCATTGTCGACTGCAACGATGTACAAAATATTTATTTGGGTGAAATATTTATTTTTCTTCTTCATAAAATGTCAATTTTTTAATCACATTAACATTTTTCTTTGTTAATATTCAAATAAACAATTTATTTGTTTCTGATTTTTTTATTTAATAGAACAAGATACTCTGCAAAAATTATCCAAGTTTGAACTGTGTCAATAAAATAAATATTTATTCAACTTAAATAAATAATTGATGAACTTATTGTCGACTGCGTTGATTACAGTAAACATTTATCTTGTATAAAAATATATTCTCTTTTTTCTAAAATGTCCCTTATTTTAATAGAATAACATATTTCTTTGTTTGTATTTAAATATATAATTTATTTTTTTCTAATTTTATTTATTTAAAGAACAAAATGTTCTACAAAAACTAGCTAAATGTATGCTGTGTCAATCAAATAAATAATCATTCAACTAAAATAAATGATTATTGAACTTATTTTTTACTGTATTCATGATAGTATATACTTATTTGATTTAAATATATATTTCTTTTTTTCTAAAATGTTACTTATTTAAATAGAATAACATATTTGTTTTTTATATTCTGTGTAGAATAACATATTTTTATTTTATATTTAAAAAAAATTTATTAACTTCTGTCTTTTTTTATTTGAATAAACGAGATACTCTGCAAAAATATACTTAGTTTAAGCTGTGTCAATGGAGTAAATATTTATCTAATTGAAATATGTGTTTGTTGAACTTATTGCAGACTGCAATAATGATAATGAATATATATTTAATTTAAATGTATATTTCCTTTTTTCTAAAATGTCACCTATTTAAATAGAATGACAAATTTTTTTTTTGTATTTACACAAGTTATTATTGTTCCTAATGTTACTTATTTGAAAGAACAAAATACTCTGCAAAAATTAACAAAGTTCAAGCTGTCTTAACTAAATAAATATTTATTTAACTGAAAAAAAACTCATTGTCCATTGCATTGATGATAGTAAATGCTCATTTGGTGTAAGTGTATATTCTTTTTTTCTTCAACTGTTACTTATTTGAATAGAATAACATGTTTTTTTCTCTATATTGAAATAAATGATTTATTGACTTCTGTCTCTTTTTATTTAAAAAAACGAGATACTCTGCAAAAATTAACAAAGTTTAAGCTGTCTCAAAGTAATAAATGTACATTCAACTGACAAAAAATGTTTATTGAACTAAATGTCGACTGCACTGATGATAAAAAATATTCATTTGGTTTAATTATATATATTTATTTTTTTTATAAAAATGTCGCTTCTTTAAATGGAATAACATTTTATTTTGGTTCTATTTAAATTATGGATTTAGTTGTTTATAATCGTGTTCATTTCAAAGAACGAGATACTCTTCAAAAATAATTTAAGTTTAAGCTGTGTCATTCAAATAAATATTCATTTATCTAAAGTAAATGTTTGTTCAACTCATTGTCGACTGCATCAATGATAGTGAATATTTATTTGATTGATATGTATTTTTTCTTTTTTCTAAAATGTCACTTATTAAAATATAATAAAATATTCCTTTGTTTATATTAGAATAAAAAATTTGATTTTTTTCTATTTTATTTCATAAAAAAAAAAAAATTCTCTGCAAAAACTAACTAAGTTCAGGATGTGTCACTTTTTTTTTAAATGTTACTTCGTTGAATAGAATAACATATTTCTTTGGTTGTATTTAAATGAATAATCTATTTTTTTCCAGTTTTATTTATTTAAAAGAACGGAGTACTCTGCAAAAATTACCAAAGTTCAAGCAGTGTCAACCAAATAAATATTTAACTAAAAAAAATTTTTTTTCTAATTCATTGTCGACTGCATCGATAATGGTAAATATTTATTTGGTTGAAATGTATATTTGCTCTTTTCATTAAAATGTAACTTCTATATATAGAATAACATATTTCTTTGTTAGTATTCAAATAAATGATTTACTGGCTTATGTCTCTTTTCTTCTGAAAGAACGAAATACTATGCAAAAATAAAGTTAATTGAAGCTAAGTCAATAGAATAAATATTTATTTAACTAAAATAAATGGTTGTCCAGCAGATTCTCGACTGCATCGATGATAGTTATTATTTATTTGGTTTGATTATATATTTTCGTTTTTTTTAAAACAATTTATTTAAATGAACTAACATATTTATTTGTTTATACTGAAATAAATAATTTGTTCTTTTCTAATTTTAATTATTTAAAAAAACGAGATACTCTGCAAAAATTAACTGTGTTTAAGCTGTGTGAATAAAATAAATGTTTATCGAAATAAACTAAATGCTCGTCATACTTTTTGTTGACTGCATCAATGATAGTAAAGATTTATTTCGTATAAAAATAAATTCTCATTTTCCTAAAATGTCCTTTGTTTGAATATAATAACATATTTCTTTTATTATATTTGAATATATGATTAATTTGTATCTGATTGTATATATTTGAAATAACGAAATACTTTGCATGAATCATCTTAGTTTAAGATGTATCAATTAAATAAATAATTATACAACTGAAATAAATATTTGATAACTTATTTTTTACTGAATTTATGTTAGTAAATACTTATTTGACTTAAGTATATATTCCTTTTTTTCTGAAATTTTACTTATTCGGATAAGATAACATATTTATTTTATATTTGAACAAATCATTTATTGACTTTTGTATCTTTTTATTTAAAAGCGGGAGATACTTATTATTACTAAATATTTATTTATCTAAAATTTATGTCCGTAAAATTCATTGTTGACTGCATCGATAATGGTAAATATTTACTTGGTTTAAATATATATTTTCTCTTTTCTAAAATGTCACTTATTTAAATAGAATAACATATTTTTTTGTTTATATTTGTATAAATAATTTAATTGTTTTCCATATTATCAATTTGAAAAAAAAAATACTTACCTAACATTGAATAAGTTTATGCTGTGTCGATCAAATTAATTTTTATTTAACTAAAATAAACGTTTATCAAACTTATTGGCGACTGCATTGATGATAGTAAATATATATTTGATTTAATTGTATATTTTCCTTTTTCTATACAGTAGCTTATTTAGATAGAATAAAATTTCTTTGTTAACACTTAGGGAAATGATATATTTGTATCTCAGTTCATTTATTCAAAAGAACGCGATACTCTGCAAAAATTAAATAAGTGTAAGCTGTATGGATGTAATAAAAATTCATTTAACTGAAATAAATGTTCGTCAAACTCATTGTAAACGGCATTAATGAAATTAAATGTTTATTTAATTTTATTGTATATTACCTTTTATTTAAAATGTCACTTATTTGAATGAAATAACATAATTTTTTATTTGTATTCGAATAAATAAAAATTTTTTCGATGTTATTTATTGAAAAGAGATATGAACTCTGCAAAAATTAACAAAGTTTTAGCTCCCTCAACCAATTAAATATTTATTTACGTTAAAAAATTATGTTTCCACTTATTTTTGACTGCATTGATGATAGTAAATATTTATTTGGCTTGAATGTATATTTGTTCTTTTCTAGAATGTAACTTATTTAGATAGAATAACATAATTCTTTGCTTGTATTTAAATAAATAATTTAATTGTTGCTAATTCTATTAATTTGAAAAAACAACAAACTCTGCAAGAATTAACAAAGTTTAAGCTGTGTCAACCAAATAAATAGTTATTTAAATGAAAAAAATATTTTCTTACTTATTTTCGTCTAAATCGATGACAATAATATTGATATGATTTAAATGTATAATTTTTCTTTTCTCTAACGTAACTTATGAAAATAAAATAACATTTCCTAGTTTATATTCAGGGAACTAATATGTTTGTTTGTAATTTCATTTATTTAAAGGAACGAGACACTGCAAAAATAAACTAAGTTTAAGGTGTGTCAATCATATAAATGTTTATTCAAATAAATAAATGTTTGTCAAACACATTGTTGACTGCATCGATTATAGTAAATATTTATTTTGTTTAAATTTATATTCGCTCTTTTCTAAAATGTCACTTATTTAAATAGAATTACATATTTCATTGTTTATATTTAAATAAATAATTTAATTGATTACCATTTTATTTAAATAAAAAAACAAGATTCTTTGCAAAAATTGACTAAGTTCAGGCTTTGTCAATCAAATAAATATTTTTTTAACTAAAGAAAATGTTTGTCAAACTTATTGTCGACTGCATTGATAATAGTAAATATTTATTTGGTTTAATTATATATTCCTTTCTATCTAAAATGTCACTTATTTAAATAGAATTACATTTTTGTTCTGCATTCACGTAGACAATTTACTTGTATCTAATTTTTTTAATGATAAAACAAGATACTCTGCGGAACTTATGTAAGTTTAAGATTTGTCATTGAAATAAATATTTATTTTACTGCAAAAAATTTCTTTTACTTATAGTCAACTGCATCGATTATACAATTAATTCAAATGTATTTTTCCTTTTTTCTACAATGTTACTTATTCAAATAAAATAACATTACTTTGATTATATTCAGGGAAATTATAAATTTATTTCTAATTTAATCTATTCAAAAGAACGACATACTCTGCGCAAATTAGATAAGTTTACGGTGTGTCTAATAAATTAATGTTTATTTAGATAAACAAATGTTTGTTAAACTTATTGTCGACTGCATTAATGATGGTAAATATTTATTTGAGTTAAATATATATATTCTTTTTTTTCTAAAATGTCACTTATTTAAATAGAATAACATATTTTTTTGTTTGTATTTAAATGGACAATTATTTGTTTCTCATGTCATATATTGGAAAAAACGAAATTCTCTGTAAAAATTAACAAAGTTTAAACTGTAAAAACCAAAAAAATATTTATTCAACAGAAAAAAATGTTTTTCTAACTCTCTGTCGACTGCAT
>JAPYYV010010197.1:0-11467 GCA_030522625.1 Copidosoma aretas
AAAAAATTCACATGCTTTTTGGGAATAAGAATAGAGAACATATATTTTTTCTTGCCCATCCTTTTTTTTTTTTTTTTTTAAAGTATTATAAAAATTTCAAACGCTTGTGAAATTTTGAATTTATAGCCAAAAATTCTAAAAAAATGTATACCTATTTTCAACATAAAAATACATTACTGTGGATTTTTTCAGATCGTTTCATTATCTCTGAGCCGAGAAAATAAAAGAAAACCAAAAAACACTAAATAATTTTTTTTGAGGCTAGGTTTGCACATTTTGGTCTGAAAACTGGTACATAGTCATCATTTTTTATGACAAATATGCTCGAATTTTTTCGACCAGATCCCTTCAAAGGCAGTTTTCACTATCTTAACCGGCTAGACCCTTTAACATTACCTTCAAAACGTTACCAAAAATGTTAAAATGGTGGCGCGCGATCGATAAAGACAGCATCATTTTCACGACATCGAGTGCGGTGCAGCGAAAGCTCAAGCTCTGATACTGAATGTCATTGCAACGGTGGGTAAGAAAGCACTTGCTAAAGTTTTGCGCAATCAACCGTTTAGCATTTGTATTGACGAAAGTACCAGCTATTGGCCTCGAGCGCAATTCCGAAACAGCGCCCCTAGCTGAAGGATTTGAGAACGATTGGTCATGATTAGAAGAGGACAGTACTACCATGCATATGCTTCCGACCCCATTCACCAGATGGCCAAGCCTCAAAGTCGCTTCTCTGCAAGTGCAACAAGACTAATTCATAGTACTGTCCTCTTCTAGTCATGACTAATCGCTCCTAAGTTGCTCGTGTAGGCAGAGCTGTTTTAAAATTTCTTTCGAGGCCAATAATAAGGATAAAGCTTTAGCTGTATTGGTTCAGTACACAGATATTTCGAATTGTCAAGTAATGAGGCAATTGTGGAGCTTGGAACCAATTTTTTATGAAGGTGGTGACTCAAAAGCAGGATCAGAACGTCTTTTCAATTGTATAGATCGATCGTTCGCAGAGTATAATATTCCTCCCAAGAATATTATGTGCTGTTGTTTGGATGGCTGCTCAGAGATGACAGGTCCCGAAAGCGGTGTAAAGCGCGATTAAGAGCTGTTGTCTCCGGTATTTTGTTTGTCACATGCCCTGCGCATATCACACATTTATGTGCAGAAAACGTTGTTGGTACTTTCGTGTTTAGAAATACAATCGTCGAAATCGAAATCCAGTAAAAAATACCTTTTAAAAGGTAAGACTTTGGCAAGTAGAAGGTTTATTCTGTAAGTTTATGGCCTTTACTGCCATAGATCACTCACTTACGTGTTTTACCATACCTAGCATCTGGTATTATCTAGGTAATGCTTGTCTGCTCTTGCCACTTGTTTATGCGCGCGTATTTCTCTATTCATCTCTCTGTATGCAGTGTGGGATGTACGTCCCCAGTGTGTACGCACTAACGCTACCACTACTGACAAAAGTATTAATATGACAAAAACAAAAAAACTAATTGACGTATTTAAATTATCTCCATTCAGAAAAAACTGCAAAATTACCTTCGCTCTAATAAATAAGTTACAAACAAAAAAGTCCCGGCACTCTCTTAGCTCTGCTAACTTTTAAAATAGGTCATTTTTTTCAACAGGACTAAGCCTTAAGATGAATCGGCGTGAGTGCAGCGGCGAGTCCCAGACAAATGGAGGAGAAGGAGGAGAAGGAAGAGCAGAAGAGTAATGGTTAGTGGCACTTTTATGACAGAAAGTTTGTGCTCAATCCTGATTACAGGTCGTGAATAGAATTAAAATAGTGTTAGTTAGGTGAAATATTTTTTTAGAAATGACATATAGATCAGAAACAACGAATTGTTCTCTTTTTTATAATCAATATTTATCTTGGTGATTCGAGCGATGAAAGCAGTGCCAGTGCTCAGTAAAAATTAAAATTAAATGAAAAACAATAAACGCTTAAAAAATATACGGGCGCAGCGGCTAATTTTTATAATTTGTATAAAATGTAAAAAAATAATAAATGTAATTATAAGTATACATAATAAGTGAAAAAATGGTTTTTATTTTATAAAACCAATGAAATAAATCCTTGAGCAACAGCTTGAGTAAATACATAAGTAACTGCTTCAATAATTACTTGATTAACTGCCTAAGTAAATTCTTAAGTCATTTCTTAAGTAAATGCTTAAGTAAATGCTTAGGAGATTCCCTAAGTATTTGTTCAAGTAACTGCTATAACAATTACTTTAGTAATATTGTATGGTTTCTATGAGCAGGCAAGCGAGTTATTGCTTAAGATGTTTTTCTATCTATTGTGACGTTACCATGACAACTCTCGTTGCTGTTTGTTTATATTTCTTTACAAGCGCATACACGCTTTATCTATCATATCACGCATAATTGAAGTGCAAAATGGATCAGAAAAGTGCTTTCTTGTCACTCAATCTATTACCTGTGGGTCCAGTTACAAGCTTTCATGTAAACTAGGGTGAACAGTATTCTTGATATCCCCATTATTATTATTTTTAGTTTGACGTCATTTATACTGAAACTTCGTTAATGCTTCTTATTTATGAACTGTGATCCCGATGAATTATTATTAGTTTGACGTCATTTTTACTGAATCTTTGTACATGCTTCTTAATTATACACATAAATTTTATGAAAAAAATGTAAATTTTAGTGAAGAGTGTTACAAATTTTTTTCACTGAAGCTTACTTTTAATTTTTTAAGTGCTTTTAATACTGTTGCTAGCAGTGATTACATAAGATAATAACTGTGTAGGCTGCAACTGTTTAGGTGTAAGAATTTTACAAAAAAAAAGGACAATTTTTACTGAAACTGAATTTACAATGAAGGTGATCAAAGAAGAGATCTTCATTATCTTAAAGTAATCATCATTCTTATTACACTTGAAAAAATAAAAAAACGTTTTGTTTCTTAAATAAAATATACGAACATCAGAACCAAATTATTTAAAGTATTCAAGAATATGTACACAGTTTTGGTAAAAATGACGAAATTAAAATAAATCATGGGTACGATATGATAGCTTTCATCCTGTGCACCAGGTAAATTGAAGACCGTCTCTCTTGTTATATTGGTGTTCAGCGACCCCAAAAATCTCCTGGGTGACGAGTTTGAAATCATTTTAATCACTATTAACTGAAATTAAAGTTTAGTATTTACAGTAAATATGAAATGTAGTTGTAACATACACATTATTCATAATAACTTAATTTTTTAAAGGCTCATTTATTAATGAAAGTAACAATGTTTTCTGACGTTCCACAAATCGAACGCAGTAAGCCTCATTAAGAGCACTTACTGCTTAAATTTTGCGAACTTAAGTGCTTACTTCCGTGACTAATATCTTTTGAATTGGTTAAGGTAGTTGGTCCAAAAATCGACCTACAACAGATTGTTACCAAACTTCGGGTATCACTTGACAATATTGCTATACATTGATGGTTAAAATTTTGAAAAGATCGCCTTTAACGTTTTCAAGATACGAAGCTTTAAAGTTGGACTCTTTAACGTGGTTCGTATAGGCTTGCCCCGTGAAAAACAGACGTTAAAATACATTTTTAAACAATCGTTTAACGCATTTTGTCAAAAAACTAATATGTTACGTCAGATACCTTTCGTAATGACACATTTGAATATTAGATCATTTACCCGTGACGTTTTTAAAATATCCTAATTTTTATGCAATTTTCAATGCTTTCAATATGTCTGTATTGTGCTATAATTTTCCTAACCTTTTTGACTTTTATCAGATTTTTATTGTATTTTTCGAGATTTCTGTTATTTACGAGTTTCTTAGGCTGTTTTGGTATGAAACCGTGCCATTAATCAATTATTTATGGGACAAATCATTTGATAAACATCGATTTGAACAAACATACATGTATATATATACATCCGCACCAACTACCTTCAACAGAATATTCAAACTTGGGTAGTTTGGGTACTTATAAGCAGATCAGTTCTCTTATAGTTAATATGCATGTCTACGAGCCATGAACCTAATCAAACAATGTTATAACAATTTTCGTCAATCAAATAGCATATGTCATCAATTATACTACAATAATAGATTACGCACCATTATTCATGTTTTTTTTTTGACGCAATAAGTAGAAAAATATGCTACACATAGTAAGATACACGTGCATCGAAATATTTATACTTAATCCGACAAAAAAAACATGATTGAAACGATGGAATGTCAATGAATAAGTACTTAAGGTGGTTCTTCACGATGGTGCTGTATCAAAGCGGCGCGGGCCCCTGTAATTTTCCAATTTTCGATCAGCGCATTATTTGCAACAAAAAATGTGTCAGACTGGCACTTGGCTATAGTATCATGGCATTAATATGCAAATAAACATGCTACTATGCTAATAAAGTATGAGTTAAAAAAAGAAATTTTTTCTGACGCAAGGTTCTAAAAATGACATGTACGTCCCTATACTAAAGCAGACGTTGCTGATTGCTGCATGTACCGATATATATATATAATATGTACAATCGTCGAGCGTCGTCCGCCGCACAAACTTAACCCCTTGTTTTTGTTATCAGTCAGTGGAATAGTTAAATAATATTAATCATACATTTTAATCACTCATGACGTTATGCAGTAGGCTTTCGACAAAAATAGAAGAGAAAGTTTACGTCTTCTGTTCACTGAAAATGTTGAAGGAACCGAGCGTAACCAATAATTCAACAGTTTTAGAAAAAGTTAATAATTTCTTTGAAAATAAATAGTACCACTAATGGCTATGCTAACAGTAAAATAGAATATTATTATGTTGCATTAGATTCCAATAATCCTAGTCATTGTACATTTACATAAGTACTACATTGTATTGCTTATGAATTATTAACAGATTCCTTATACACGTTCTTTACGGTAACAATTTTTTCGATGCTTTGGATAACCCGAGCCTATTTTTGTATAATATTAAGGGGTGAAACCATTCGTTACTTTCTAACTATCATTTTCAACAAATATTAATCATAAAATGATTTTACTGACCAACGTATTACCATATCAGTAAGTGTATAATTCGAAATTGGCGCGTGCATGCCGAGCGTCTGCTCATATTCACACAGCAGACAGCAGACACCACTCTCGCTGAACGCCAAATGATTATGTTTACGGTTAAATATCGTGTAATATTTCCCTGATAAGCCCCAATTTCCGAACTTTTTCTATTCTGATCTTAAGTCTACTTTACCAGATTTTACATGATATCGTAGAACGGAAAAATAACCTGCGTAAGATCCCATGTTAAAAGTGCACTTTTTAACTGATTTGTTTGCAAAAATTACCTCATGAAGGGGTTTGATATTTTGAGAGGAGATTCCTTATATCTTTAATAACAATCTCTCCAAGTTTCACGAAAATTTAGAGTAAATTGGTAACGTGAAGAACCACTTTAAAAGAGAGCTTATTTAATTTTGAACAGAATAGTACTTTAGAGCTTCATATCTCGAGGATAGTATTAAAGATATAAACAAGAATGTGATGAAAAAGCCTCGAAAATTTACGGTACGGTGAAAAGCATTTTTACTAAATTGCCTATTAAATTTTTTCTAATGCAGATTATGATCTAAAATTGTACATGTATATTCATTAGACATAAATAAGTAATGTAACATGCAAAAGTTTGGATTTTTGAAAATTCGTAGCAGACTTTTGTTGATTGAAGTTATAAATTCCGTAACTAATGAGGTTATTGCGTTTTCTCAGTAAACAAAACAACATACAGCTTTCCATTTCCTTTACAACATTTAGTATGTTTTTTGCGTGTTTTTTGTGGGTCAGATACGACGTCAGCATTGTATGGAGTCGGAAAAAACAAGCTTGTCACTGTAATGCTAAACGAATCTCGACTGCAGTATCTTGCCTCAGTTTTTAACGAAAATTCAAACCCTGCAAATGTAATAGCCAGCAACAGTAAAGCAATAGTTTTGTCATTTTAAGTTACTTAGCACAAAAAAAATCGTTGCACGGTCTCAGATATTATTCATATCAAAAATTTACAAGCAAAAAAAATTTTGATTTATAAAAACTCCCACCAACCGATTCAGTTGCTATTTTGCAAGGGTTCAGAGTATTTCACCAAGTCCAAACGTGGTTGGGCAATGTAATGGAAGCAGCCTAGTGGAAATGAAAGGTTTCTGAGAAAGGTTTACTACTAGTCTATAGTTCTGAACCATTGTTTCCGACTAACCTTTTGCAATCGATATTCTGTAGGTGTGGAAAGGGTGTCGATCTTTAGTATGTAGCTGCAAATAGTATGGCCTTAAGTGCTCCGATGTATGTGTGTCTTATCGCGGGCAATCTTGTGAAAATAGAGAAATCGTGGAAGAAAGATATAATGTAGAATAAGAAATCATGTTTGAAAACGAAAGTGATAATGTGGAAAGTATGACGAAACGACATAAAAATGTGTAGCGTACTTTAAAAATGATGAATATAGTACGATTTTGTAAATGCGTTATGTGTGATAAACGAACTATGTAAGCACATTCTTGTTTGTTTTAATTTTCCTATTTAGGTAACACAAAAATGTTATGAAAAAGCTGTTTTTGTAAAAAAACACAATTTTTCTGGACCTTGGACGTAAAAGGGCATACCGGCATTGTTAATATTTCGACAAGTTACCCCAAATTAAAAAAATAACGTGAGTCTAGGGCCAAAATAAGCGGAGTTTTCGCAAAATTTTCTGACGCTTTGGATTCGAAGCACCACGCACAAAAAGTGCGCTCGGCAGCTCGGGAAAGCCGCCGAGTCGCCGAACAGTGAGCCAGATCGTTAAAAAATTACCAAAACCTCGCCTTTAAATCAATTTTGCTTCAAAAAATTCTTTTTTGGTAAGGTTTTTATCGTTTCGAGCTCTACTTTATGAACACGAGCCTTTCGCACGTGCACGATATTTCCTGTATTGTGTAGGCGGCGTCAAAGTAGTCACATTGGTAAAACCTGCTATTTAATGTCTAATTTGGATGAATACTGTATTCAAAAAAATTGGAGAATAGTAATTTTTTTTTCAGGGCACTTAACACAAATGCATAGCTTGTTATGCGAAAAAAATGTGTTCAAACAAATTGTTTGAAACAATGTTGGGTTAAAATATTTCAAAAACAAGCGGCACATGTTTTCTATAATTATCAAAACCACTGAATACGAATACGACTTTTAAAATGCAAAAAACAACTGTTTAAACGAATTGTTTCAACAAATATTAGGTAAAAATGTTTCAAAATCAAGCTACACTTGTTTTCTACAGTTTTTAAGACTGCTGAATACAAATACGACTCTTATAATGCAAAAAAGAATCGTTTAAACGAATTGTTTGTACAAATATTGAATGAAATGGTTTCAAAAACAAGCGGCAAATGTTTTCTATAGTTTTCAAGACTGCTGATTACGAGTATACTATTGACATTGAAGAAAATTGTTCAAACAATAAGTATCAATAATTATTGGGTTAAATTTCAAAACCGTGCAACACACGTTTTCGATAGTCTTCAAGACTGTTTATTACGAATTTGACAATCATCCTACAAAAAAACAATTGTCTTAGTGGATCAGATCCTAGCAAAACGATCAAAACCACGGATTATCGCCAAACTTTAATTTATTTCAAAACCTTCAAAACAAATATGAGTTTCTTAGTTAGTCTTTTACGAGTATTCAAGTCTATCTAATTAAAATACTTTATTAAAAATAACACCTATGCCTTTCATTAGAAAACAATAAAATTTCTAATAATTCGACCCAAACGATGAAATTAGCGTAAATACAGGGATTTCTTTACTTCTAAATCGCCATACTAATCCGACATCAAGATTAAAAACTAGAAAAATTTTAATAATAATGACTTAAAAACAGGAGTATTAACACATGTGCAGCAATCCAGGAATACATCATTAGAAATATATCAAATTGCAAAAGAGGATAGCTTTGCAAGGATTCCATTGATTTTATATTTGTTCAAAATTCATCTGAAAAATTTGTGTTGGTGCATATGGGATAAGCTCAAGGTTGTTTCATGTATCATATCTATGTTATTACGTACATGGATAGAGAAATATTTTGTAGGGTGATGGAGCAAATAAATTCGTATTACATCAACGTCAAGTACGAATGCAGTGAGGTAAATAATCTTCCTCTTTTCAAATACTATTGCCAATAAAAGCACAGTTTACATAATCAAACAAAATGTAACTAGAATTTGAATTTTGTTAAAAATTAAGAAAAACAATTCGAGTGAAATATTTTAATGACATTATGAAAAGTAGAAGAAATCTTATTATTATTATTTAATTTGCTGTTTTTATTCCTCTTGACATAGTAATATGTGAATTATGATTTTTTCTTTATTTTATTGCTGAGTCTACAGTCGATCACTTAAAAACTTCTAAACTGATATATATTTATATATATTTTTCTTTTTGCTATATTTTTTTAGTCTGTTTTTTTCTTTTTTTTTTATATTCCATGGATTATTAGTTGTAAATTTCTATACAGTTTTTCTGTATTTCCTGAGTGACAAAAGTCTTCCATTCCTTTGTAAAAATATCTTTGATTTTCTCAAGTTTATTTTATTTCGTTTCTCTATTGATAAGTCCCTACGTTTTCCCACCCTCTACTGTTTAATAAACTCTTAACACTTCTTTGCCTATTTTGTATGATTTTTATTGTTAAGGTCCGTTAATTCTTCTATTACGGATAAATAAGGCCACTGACTCTAATCCATTTTTATTATTTGCAAAAACTCATTTTCTTTCTTTTTCCTTATGCCAATTGCTAGGCTAACCATACCCGCCTCTGTTTCTCATATACAGGTTGCCCCATTTTAAATTATCCACCTAAATATCTCGTCAGGGGCGCCACCTATCCAAAAATGACCTCTTTAAAAGTTGTTAGGTACAGAGAAAAAAGACGGATGGTGACCTTAAATTTGACTTTGACCTTAATTTTCAAGGTCATTTTGAAGTCAAGTCGTATTTTTCATATGGAAACCCATATTTTCGATAACGAATTCTGAAAGAGCGTAAAATTTAAAGTAACGTGACCTTAAAATGACCTAAACAATTAAGATCAAGCAAAATTTAAGGTCACCATCTGTATTCCACCTCTGTACCTAACAATTTTTTTTAAGGCTATTTTTTTTTATAGGTGGCTACCCTAATGAAATATTCAATCTCGTAATTAGAAATGGTTTGTCCTTGTATTGACCTCTTAAGGTAAAAAAAAAACGTTAATAGCAATTTTGACGAAGAATTTTACGCTCCTTCAGAATCCGTTATCGTAAATATGGGTTTCCAGATGAGAAATACGACTTGACCTCAAAATGACCTTACAAATTAAGGTTATGGTCAAATTTAAGGTCACCATCCAACTTCCTCCTCTCAACCTAACAACATTTGTAGAGGTCATTCATTGATAGGCGGCAACCCTGACAAGATATTTAATTTTGTAATTAAAAATTGTTTGTCCTTGCATTGACCTCTTAAGGTAAAAAAAAATTTTTTAATTGCAATTTTGATGTAGAATTTTACGCTCTTTCATAATCCGATATCTAAAATATAAGTATTTCTATAAAAATACGACTTGACCTCAAAATGACCTTGAAAATTTAGGTCAAGGCCAAATTTAAGGTCATCATCTGACTTTTCCTTCTGTGCCTAACAACTTTTATGAGGGTGATTTTTTGATAGGTGGCGCGCCATGGTGCCCCTGACGAGATATTTAGGTAAGTAATTTAAAATAAAACACTTTGTATATCCTGATGTGTGCGCATTTAAAATCAACATGATATTTGTAAATCTGAATATACTCTTTCTCCTTTTTCTTTCCTTTTCTATTTTCAAATCCATGCCTAAAACTGTTTTGACTGCCCTTTGCACCCTACCTGTCGTTTTTTCTCTATGTCGGGAAAAGTTTTTGCTGAGAACCACACTCCTGCCCCCATGTCATCATTTTAAATTTCCAATGCCTCCAATTCAAATTCAAACAGATTTGTTTCCATCCCTTCTTTATTCCTAACAATTAGCACTTTTTTTTTCATGTTTACTTCCAGTATATTTTTTGTACCATATTTATCTAAGTCTTTCTGCATATTTTTTGTGTCTTCAGAATGCTTGGTGCCTAAAACAACGTCATCAGATAATTTAAGACAGTGAATTTTCAGTTTTCCCACTGTTACGCTTCCTGTATTATTTTAGACCCACTTATCGTCTATATTCTACATGAATAACTCACAATTACTAGACTTCATGAGCACCCTTGCCTTACCACTTTTCTAGTTTTAAATAAATTTTTTAGCCCTTGGCAGTAATTAACCGATTTTTTGTACAATTTTATATTCTTTTCAACGTTTTTGTCATTTTTACATGCATCCCTCTTAAATTTAATTGGACCCGGACCATTTCTCTATTGATTTTATACAATTATGTTTTAAAGTCTACAAACACAGCATATAATTTACTGACGAACTCTTCTAGTTTACTTTCAATTAAATTATTCAGTACAAAAATACGGTATTTTGTTCTTCCTGTTGCTCTGATGCCAGCCAAACTCTCTTTTATAATCTTTTACTGCACTACCTATTTTTCTACTTTTTCAGCGATTCTAGTTGCTTAAATCTTGTAAGCTATGTTTAAAAACTCACTTCTCTGTAGTTTTAACGTCCTACATCTTCCCTACCTTGTGAATTTGATAGATTCCTGCAATTTTCCTCGCTTCGATATTATGTGTGTGTCTATATGCTATAAAGTATGTTTGTCAAATCAATCATCTGAATAATTTGCAGATTCTTTAAACAGTTTTCGATAATTGTGTCTTTTCTGTTTTGTATTTTTCCCAAGACATTCTTTTACTCAATAATGGATATATACTTGTATAAATCCTTCTAGACTTTGCTGTTGATTCCGATACTCCTCTTTTTATTTTCCGCATAATATCTATTATTGTTGTCTCTTGTAAAATTCTAAAAAATATACTTTTATTCCTCTTTCTTTATTACCATACCACTATTTTTTTTCTTAATTTTTTGATAGCTTCCCAAAACTCATTTAAATTTTGCTTTCTGCTAATTTTCTTAGTTTTCTCAGGCATGTTTGATTGTTTTATCCCCTATTTTCATCCTTTTTACATAAGTCTTTAATTCTATATTCCTCTCGCTCTCTAATTTTTCTAGTATTATTTGATGTTACCTATAATCCATATTTTATGCTTAATTACTGTGGAATTCTATTCATCAATTTGGAATGATTTACCTTTACGGATCTTATGATTTTTAGCTACCTGCGTAATTACATTACGTAACCTGTCCTATTTTTTTGTGATATTTATTCCATATGTACGAGGGTGGTCCGATAAGTACTTAGCCTCACCGCCCGATGGCGCTGCTATGGCTAGAGAACTATACTATCGTATAGTACATTCTAGCAGAC
>JAPYYV010010198.1:0-11465 GCA_030522625.1 Copidosoma aretas
CTTCCTCACTAGCTCCCTCCTCTCTCCCGCTGCCACTCTGTGGTGGGCCCACGAAAGAGGGGGGCGCATGGACACATGGCTACGCTATTGTACATGACAATATGTTCACCTTAAACTGAGGCTGAAAAAGTTCTTCTCAAAGGTTAGTCCTGGATGTTTGCTCATACATTTATTTAAGAAGATTGGATTACAGGAACGAAAAAAAATTGAACTAAAAAACGCCGATTTTGGGCCAATGGACCAAAAAAAATTTTTTTGTCTCATACATATTTTTCAAATTTTTTTCTATCTCTAATGCATACTTCCGTTCTATAAGATTAGAAAAAATAGTTGGGGGCGTTTCAGCCTATAAAACAGAGGATGCCCTTTCCATAATATATTACGTCATTACAAAAAGTAACGAAACATGCAGTAATATATTTCAAATCTAAATAATATGTTTAAATAATTCATGAATTATATAAAACTAAAGTATTGCATTTAATAGGAAGTTATACCTGAATAGAAAATTGAAAACTTGGTATTTAACTCCATATCTCCTGTGCGGTAATCAATTTTCTTCACTTTCAGAGTTTATGATTATAAAACTTAAAAATTACACGCAGAGTATGACCAGAAATATTTTATCAAATCCTTTTTTTTCTTATGGCAAACTTTACATTTTCTTGTTCACATGCAACTTTAAAAATGTAATTTTTGTTTGAATTAATTATAATGATCATAAAATAGAATATACAGTTCGATAAAAGATATATAATAAAGACTAAGAAAAAATACAAATTAACAATTTTATTTCTTTAAGGTGTGTCAATTCAACATAATCATGTTGCTTATGCTATAAACAAAAAAAAAAACTAGAAATTATAAGGATAATATTGTTTTTTTTTTTCATAACGCAATAAAACCTCTTCTTACAATTTTTTTTAATGAGTACAATTATTTTGACATACACTCAACCAAAAGTAATGTTCTTGTACTTGTGACGGAGTACTTGTGATGTGTATACTAGATACATAGATAGGGGATTTCTGTTTTTTTGCAGGACGGAGAGCATCTGATCAGGCCAGACGATTTAAGATTCTATCTTTTAATTAAAAGATTTATCTTTCTCGTAGGGTACTCTTCTTTATATATAATTTTTTTTAGTCGTATTCTTTATTAATTCCGTATAATTTGAAAAAATCAAGTTAGCGTACAGCGCCTTTCCAGTAACTCAATGGTCCTGTGAAAATTTTCTAGGTGTTATCTATGTGGAAGGAAGTCTCCAAAATTTAAATCAATACAACTAATTAATTAGACTGCTTCATTTTTTGAAAATCGTGAATAATCTTTAAATTTTCAGTTATAACCTTTTTTATCTGAACCATAATCCTAAAAAATTATTTAGTATAATTACAACCTCAGAAGATATTTATAAGTTCAGTAGGTAGGTTACTAAAAGTGTTATAGTAGTGTAGGAGGGCAGGGGGGGTGGGCGGGGGCTGTAGAAGAATGGATCAATTTTACTGATTCAAAATAAAGAAAAAACTGAAATAATGTTAACGTATATTGTAAGAGGGCGTCGGGGAGGGGGGTTGCTGGGGTTTGGAATGGCTTCGAAAATTGCATGGAAGGTGGAGGTGGCTTGGGGAGTTTCAAATTACAAGGTAAGAAAGCTTTTTCCCCCCTTATTGGGTATGGAGAGGACAGTGGGGTCGATAGAGGGGGGTGGGTAGATCTGGCAGTTCCACCCAAGCCATTATTTTTTTCTTTTTAAAAGTATTTTCTCTCAGTGAACCAACACTATTTTAACTTGTCAAAGCTATTTCAATAGAGAGAGATAATATTTAAGGTAACACACGACTTAATTAGCAGTTTGGCAAGTACGTTTTACAGTTAACAGGTCGTATACTGCAAAAAAAACCTGTCAGGAGTATTTATTTAATGTTTATGTTCAAAAATCTTCAAAATAAATGTAGTACTTGATGTGCATTGAACTACTGTATTTATAAATATGGTATTTACAAGTATTGTATTTACGTACTGTATTCAAATCCGTATTTACAAATACGCATTTATAAATACTGTATTTTAAGATATAGTATTTCCAAATACAGTATCTTAGAGTATCTATTTTAAAATTGTATTTGAGTATTTAAATGTGTATCTTGCTCATCCCTAGTATACGGCAGTTTGACATAGTCACCGCATATCTCAACGGATGCTTAAGCGAAGAAGTCTACATGGAGGTCCCCAACGAGTTGAAAACCATTTTAGAACTGATATCACGCAACTCACAGTGGGACACCCCAATCCCCTTGAAGGCAAAAGACGCACTAAGGAGCATCTCCAAAGGGGGCAATGTCTGCCGCGTATAGAAAGTACTATACTGAAGTAGGCAGAACGTGCCTGGTACAAGCGCCTTAACGGGGAGCTTCAGGACCTCGGAGCCGTGGCAACCACTGAAAGCCCCTGCGTACACCATACGTTAATAGTCGTTGTATACGTCGACATCCTGATCGCCGGCCCGGACGCAGGGAGTATCAAGCGGTTATCCTTCGAACTGTCCCAGACGTTCGAGGGGAAGTATCCGGCAACCCGCAACGTTGCTTTGGCATAGATTTCAAGCGAGACCAGGGGAATATCTCTATCTGCCAGCGAACCTATACGTGGAATCAATCCTCAGGCAACATGGCATGGCCGACTCCCATCCAGTCTTGACCCCATGGCTTCCGGAGTAAGGCTCAGCAAGGAGAAGGATCTAAAGGCCGAAGAAGTGAGGCCCCCTTACAGAGAGCTTATCGGCAGTCTCTTATATCTCGCACGAGCAACCAGGACGGGCATCGGTCACGTCGTGAGTCACCTCAGCCAATATAACGATTGTTTCGGGGAAGAATATTGTCAGACTGCGAAGAGAGTGTTCAAATATCTGAAGGGTACAGCAGAATTGGGCATCTCGTATACCATACGGGAAGTTTTACTCACAGGCTACCTTGACGCTGACTATAGAAGTTGTCTAGACGATGGAAAATCCTGTACACTGGCTTTGTGTCTATGTCAAGTGGCGGGCCAGTATGCTAGGAGTCAAGGAAGCAGTCAATCTTGGCCTTATCAACGAACGAAGCCAAAAACATGGCTCTTAGCGATGCAACCAAGGATGCTATGCACCAAAAGTGCATCATAGCGGAGTTGGATGAGACGAAACCCACAGATATCAAGATATACAATGATAACTTTAGTGCTTAAAAACTCGCCACCAACCCAGTAGTCACGCTCACACGAATCATATAGACATCAGACACCACTTCGTATGCGAGGCCGTGGAATCTGGAGAGGTCGTCTTTGAGCACGTGGAATCGGAAGACATGCCAGCAGATGTCCTCACGAAAGGGCTGGATAATTTTAAGCCAAGGCATCTCCACTGCATCTAGCGTCTAGGACTTCAGAGAGGCTAAAGGATGGACGCAGGAGCAGTACATCGAAGGGAAGTGTTAAAAATCGGCGCTGCCACTTGTCCTGCCTTGTACGACCTAATCCTGGTCGCTGAGCTCCCCCGACCCCGCATTCGCATGCAGCGCCACAGGCCTGATTCAGTTGTAAGCTCGCCTCGCCCCAAAGCAGACGTGCCATTAGAACATGTTTTACATTTAGTCGCCTTTGTGTGCACCTATTCAACTATGTTTGTTTGTACCTCTGTATTTTCTAGATAAACTTCTTTGAACTAAACGTCATATCACAAGTTTTTGTACTGTAGTAATACATGACTCTTATAAATAATCTAATTATGTATTCATATACTATTATCATTGATTACATTCAAAGAAGACGAAATTTAAAACCAAAATGGTTACAATTTTTTAAGAAGTTTCTTTATACGTTTCAACTTCTTTCTTTTATATTCAGCATCGTTGTCCAATATTTCTCTTTTCATTTTTAAACACTCCTCAAAGTATTTTTCTTGATTATCTAAGACGCTAGCTTTCCTTTCTGAAAAAAAGTGAAGATAAAAGTCAGACTTAATTATAATTATAATTTACACCGTGATAATATTACTATTAGGTGAATAATGGATCTGTTAGTTTTCTTACTATTAATTGAGGTATTTGGATTGTCGTCAAAATTATCCATAGAAATGTTCGATCCAGCGACTGACAGAGGTTTAACCTACGGTTTATTGCAAAAAATAGCATCAAGCTCCTGCAAAAATAGTACTAAATATTTCATTGCATTAAAACAAAAAACCTTGTTTACAGAAAAATTATATACTTATGTCGTTGTACGGACAAGATGTTCGACTATTACCTGATTGCTTATTATGGTCTTTTGCTAAACGATAACCTTTCTTTACATCATCCATTTTGTTAGAACACTGTTCAACGGTGTAATTATATCCTTTATCCAAGAAGCAATTGTATATTTTTTTCCAAAACATCTTTTTCGTAATTTTACCAGTGCTATGTGATTTCTTAAATTTATGGTACGATTTGATGAGAAGCTTTGCCTCCTTATCACCCCAAACGCAGTGAAGGCTCTTTACATAATTTTATAATGAGTCAACATCATACATAAAATTTCTGTAAAACTTTTGTAAAACATACCTTTTTTTTCTCTGCATTAGTATCACAAACGCCTCCTTTATCAGCGCTACCATTCTCTTTCTCAGAGTTCACTGCTTTCTTATCCTCCTTCTGTTTCAGAATATTTTTTTGATGATCAATGGACACGTCATTTGCATCAGATGATAAAGCATTTGTGAGCTTTTTACTTATCGCCTCCTTATGTTTTTCTAGTACTTCTGAAGCAGTCCAAACACCTACAAAATAAAAGTAATAAAAAAATGAACTTTCAACTACTTTGACTATCAAATAACTTACTACGCATTGCCAGATCATACTGATCTTTGTTCACGTATAAATCGTATGCTTCGCTCGTCGCACTGTCTGTCAGACGAAGGTGATATTTTCTTTCAGCTTCTTTATATTTAGTGATGGGACAGTTGATATTATTTTTTATTTTGTGGTTGTGCAGGAGCTTCGTTGCAAAATGTGTATCTATCAAAACATTATAAGTACAAAAAATGAAAAATAAACACCTAACATTCAACTCGTTACAAAATTATCCAGTTACCTTTATGTGCTTTTTTTCTTTCTTCAAGTGAAAGTTGTATAACGTACATTATATTTGTAGATTCATCTAAAAACTTAACTCCCACTTTAGATTCAAAATTGTTCAACGAACCTACTTGATTTGAGATTTTAGAAGACTTAGAGCTTTGTGTAGCATTAACATTATTTGTGGTACATTAAACAGGGAAATAATTTTTCTTTGAAGTTTCTTCATAATCATTGTAAGTGTCACGAGCATCCATGTAGAACACTGTATACAGTGTAATAAAAGGTATACCTTTTACTGCTGACTTCTTGATTCTTCCACATGAACGCGAGATGATAAATTAGCACGAGGATGATGCTTTATCGCGGAAAACAACATTTTTGCATTGCACCAACCACATTTTATTTCAGTTGTAAGTATCTGCAGTGAAAATAAATAGAAAACTCATCACCCTTATTAACAACAACACGAAGAAAAAACACTTACGGGATCACTTATACTGATTTTATTACTGATTTTTTATCAAACGTCACGCAATTAGTATACTTACAGCTCAGCACTGTTACATCAGCTGTCCATTCAAAAGGTTAGCCGAGGCGATTCGGAACTCAGTTAGGGTAGCGGTGTTGCCATTTTCTTAACTAAGTTGACTTTCGGAACCAACCCAGTAACATCTGTAACAAGTATTATATGTTGAATAACAACAAGTGAGCCATTACTCAGCATAATACAGCTATTATTTCTTTTGAGCAAAGTATTGTTGATGAATGAATGACAGTATATGTCGCGATAAGTAAAGCGACTAAAATTGTTTACTTGATCAGAAATGTTTTCATCTACAAAAATTTGAACAATAATTATTTGTTCATCCGACAATTCAATATATTCGCCACGATCATGAAGCTTCAGAGTTTCATCGTATTCGATACAAATTTTAATTCTGCATTGATTCATCATTTTTACAAATCTTTTTTTTGCCTCTAAGTTGCAGTTTCCATTTTTTGAAATGTTTGAGTTATTTTTTATCCACCTTAATCGAAAATACAACTTACAAATTTGATGTTGTATATTTTGGATTCTATGAAACAAAAGTTTGACTACCCCGTTAAAATTCTCAAACGCAAAGGCAGACCCAGCCCAGAGAAGGCCGTAGTTGCGAACAAAATTAGGAATATGCAATGAAAGGTGCACATTATATTTCATAAATTCTCGCCCATATAATACGTCTACGTTCTTTACAAACTTTATCATGGCGCTTTTAGCAATTTGAAACTCAGCTTCAGTAATTGTGTCTTTGGAAAATAGATATGAACTTAATACGAACAAAAACCAGTGCTTCAGATGATTGCGCGGCATTATTTCTGTAAGGCATGGAAGCGAATAGTATAAAATTACACTTTTCTATTCAGACACCTTGAATTTGTTATTGACCGCGCTTTGAGTAATTCTTGTTAGTTTACATGGTGGCATGATTCGTAAAAGTTTTTCATCGAATTCATGTACCTTCGATCCTCAATACCAGACTTCTTTGTTATTTTTGCTGTCAAACCATTCAGAGACGAAAAGCTTTCCTACATCTAACAAAGCAGTATGCATGTATTTGGGTGGATAGGAATTAACAATATCTAAATTTAGCGAAAGTAGAGTACCGTTTGGACCTTTCACACCTCTTACCGGTTTTTGAGTTTCAATCGCTTTATTGACGAGTTCAGTGTGGATTTCCGCAGATCTTGTTTGAGATCTCTTGAATTTATAGACTCTTGCATGACCACGACCCACAGGTACACGATTTCCTTTGTGAAAACAATATAAGCGTCCATGTGTGCCGTTAAATTGCTTCATATTCTGAAGTAATGGACGAGCAACAGAATCTGCCGTGCACACAATTGTGTGTACCTTTGTATTTAACGACTCACTTTGATTTTTGCCGGTAATAAGTAATTCGCCTTCTGGATGAGTAATTTTGCAACCATCATACAGAGGTCTGTGTGCCTAAAAAGAAACGATTAACATTAATACTGATGATATAAGTTTCATTTTATTAGGGGGGGGGGGGAGGGTGCGAGATAAGTGAAGTGTAAGACATACCAATCCTAAGTTGTGATAAAATGCCAAATGTGTGTGAGTGTGTAAAGGTTATTGTTTTGGTTCGACAGTTATTTGTAAAGCGAATGCTGATAATATCTATGGAAAAGTAAAGTATCTGATTAATAATAATGATTACTCTAATTGAATGGTACTTGATTGTTTTTAAACTTACATATAAAAACTATTAAAAATTAAAAGGCTGTCTAGGTGCGTGAAAAGTGCATTGTTTATCAAACAATTATGAAACATATTTATATTGTATGTCCTGTTAAACAATCAATAAAGTTCAATGTATATAATAAGTTATCATTTAAAGATCCCCATAAATCTATTAAACATGAATACAACTGATGTCATATTAACTATAGCAAATATGTGTTAAGTACACGCATGTGTGCAAAAATTATTAAGTGCCGAAAATCGCGCTTGAAATCGTGTCAGATATGTTACAAGAAATCGTGCATGAATACGTGCACGACATATTACATTACATGCTGCAAGAATTCCTGCAAGATATCGTGTACGATATCGAACAAGATATCGGGCACGATATCCCGCAGAATTTTTGTTACAGAAAATTATCTCAGATCTCAAATGGTAAACTATTCAACTTGAAAAACTTTCCACATTAAACCAAGATTATGGTAGAGTGCCAAGCCTGCTTGGAACTGCAACAGTCCGACCGCGATGTTCAAATACTGTACAAAGGAGATATTAAATCCACGACAAACCTGTGTAAGCACTACTCTGCATGCACTTATAGTGTTATTGTAGTTCACATGGTGAATAAAAAACACAAGATGTACTGTTTCGAACATAACTTGAATTCTTTCACAATATCAACTGATTTGACCAATTTATATTCCTGGTCAGATTATATTTGTAACTTAGTCCAAAATAGAAATCAATTATTCATTAAAAATTATCATTCTCAGAGCTCAGAGGTGTCATTCTTAAAGATTTGAAAAGTTTGACAATAGCTCCAAAAAAATCAAATTATATTCTACAAAGTTAGAAGTGCCTCAAGCAAGTTTGCTAGAAAATTTATAGCTGTTGTAGATCGAAGATTTTTTGCCACTATTATTCATTTAAACTAATTCACTGCAAAGATTAGTAACAGATAATAAAATTAAAACATCTTTTGTAATTTACATTTTCTTCCAAAATTTTCCTCTATCATATGCTTTGAGTGTAGAATGTAATTAACTTTGATGCATTTTTCAAAAAGTAAACTATTTTCAGATCTAAACAACAAGGTCACAATGCCATCAACAGATGACTTACACTTAAAGTTACATCAAAGATACAAAACTACAATTTCGCAAATAAAATTTCATATTCATTGCACCAATTTTTAAGTTTGTCTATAAGTGCTAGAATTGTTTTAGTACACACTTATATTATTATTTTTGGTCACTAGGTAAATTTTATCTTTCAAAGGGCTAAAGGAGATAACTTTTAATAATACACTATAAATACTCTATCTAATTTAAAATTTAAATGTCATCAGCTTAACCCAGATTTGAAACGTTAAAATATCTTTTTAGCAAGCAGAAGATTGAATAAATAATTACACGCTAATAAGCTAATTGACGATATTTCAGAAATGAAAAACATTTAAACATTGAAAAATACGAATTGCAACAAATTCGTATTAATAATATGGTTGATTATAAGAAAAATTATATGCCAGGCATTGGAGAGAAATACTAAAATTAATATATATAGTAAGTGTTCCATTCAAATATTAATACAAAGATTATTTTGTAATTTTTATAAATATCATCGGTTTCAGGTAGTTTTTAAAAAGCAACAACTCAGTATTCTGCTTTTAATTGCCACTCCTCGAGTAGCTTATCCCAAATAGAGATCGATAATCCTGATGTGATTTGGGAATTCTGCATTCGCAAACTGTCAGAGTAGCCAGGAAAAGGGGACGACTGGAGGCACTCGCAGAAATGAACAGCTACTTTGATTTAATATAATACTTGAAATCAACAGTAACACTATTACATGGGCTTAGCCTAGATAAGAGACAGTTATTATAAACTGAAGCAAAGTAAAGTTGACTCTGAAGTAGCAATGTAGAGGAGTGTCTGATTTCTGCTGCATCCGGCGGTGAAGTGAGCGAGCGAGGCAGCAAGCTGAGTGAGCTTGCCTGCTGAGTATAGTTGCTGCCTTGCTGCGTCTGCTGATGTTATTACACTGAGAGACCAATTTTTTCACTATAATCATGACATGTTAACTACTAATATATTACGTTAATGAATTGAGTGGGTATAATAATAGTTAACATATGTTTATTGTAATAAATTGGTCTCTCAGTGTAGATGGCGCAACTTGCTTGTCAGTATAGTAACTCGGATGACTTGAAAGCTTTAGTCCTGACACTCCCACCCTTTGATTCGTTGATAGTCACTTCTGAGATCTGAGTTTTCTCTAATCACAACATTTGAAAACTAATACTTCCTTCCCAAGTTAGTATGCAGTGAGTTCTATTTGCTCACAGTTTCTGTACTTTAAATTTCTTAAGTAATTTAGTTATATCTATTATTATTACAAACGATACACATGCTCCGACTGTAGTAAATTATTTAAATACTTGAAAATTTTGTCTCTTAGATGATGGTGCTCTTTAAACAGAATAGTTTTAGTTGATGTATCTGTTTATCTCAAACCTTTTATATTCTTCTAATATTTTTTCTACCATCGTCTGAGGGTTAAATCGAATGTTTTAACAGATGATTGACTGCAAAAGATACATGTGTCTGATATCATGTATATTATAAAACAGGTACCACTGAAAGCATCTTTATATGAATGTTACGCTTTCTGCGCTACTTCTACCGTATTAACCTCCAAACCTTATAGTACTCTATTTTTTTGCCTTGTCCCGTATAGGTTATCTTAGATTTAAATTTAATCATGAAAAGCATCCTTTGTTCACATTCTAAAATCTTTTCTCTAAAGTTTGACTGTAAGTATGAAGGTTTTCTAGTTTCTGGCTCTGATAATTTTACTGCCCACGTATTATTTTGTTTGATTGAGATTCTTCATCAATGTGCAACTTATTTCTGCTAGAAGACTAGATCAATGATCTGAAACAGTCGATGACCTGAATTCGGTACGTTGAGCCCTTAGAGAATATACACGGAAATATACTTTCCCCTTACAAACACGATGAACGTTTTGCGTTCACACGCAGGTGTATTCACTCGACCAGCCGAGTGAGCGCCGAGCGTTCCCCGAGAAAATGAAGGAACGAGCTGCGTTCACTAAGATTCCCAGTGAACGACTCGGTGCACCACGCCGCGTGAACGTCTAACCTTCAATAAAATCATCAGTGTAAGATATAGTATCTGTAGGCATGTCGTACGCCGCACAGTGGGAGATTTTGCTTTTTTCTGTTTCAAAATCATAAATCTTGCGATAGAAAGCAGGTATCGACTAGATTTTTTTTAATTTTATTGATAAGATGATTGTGCATTAAGAAAAACTCAATCTGAGTACATTTTATTGTTGTTAACAGTTTTAATTTTGTCATAAACATGAAAAATAATCTTGAGGAAAAACAGATACGGCTCCAAAAATACAGTACACGCACGATTATCTTGAAATTAAGTATACTTTAGTTCTATGGGTCGCTGATTACGATGAAAAGGTTATTTTTGAGAAATTTAATATGGCCAATAAAAATAGCAGAATAAATTATTTTTTTTTAATCTTATTGGAACTGCAATATAAGGCTTTTTCGGGTCGATATTTATGAATAAAAAAATTTTTAAGAAACTAGATATGGCCGATCCAAGATGACGTACAGCGATTTTTTTTTAATTTAAAAAAAATTGCTATGCATAAGTTTTTGTGTCGCTAATTATGAATAAAAAGTTGTATAAAGCGAATAAAAAATGGCTGATTAAAGATGGTAGACAAAATTTTACTTATTTTCCTTCAAAATTCAAGAAATTAAAGAACAAAATATGTCTTGTTGATTTTTCAGAAAATGCACGATAAAAAAGTTTGATATTTTCAATGATTAAGAATTTTACTTTTTCCACCGCCGAACATTAACACAAGGGCAGCATAACAAGAAAATATCATTAGATGTATATTAGTATGCAAAAGAGGATGGATTGTCATACATTCAATAGGTTTTACATTTTATACGTCAATTTTCGAATGTACTTTACGAGGTGTGTCCGAAAAGTATCCGACCTGCGTTCATATCTCCGAGTTGGTGCTATTCTTCGGCATCCGGGTCGTGGCATCCTTCGAAGTAGTCCCCA
>JAPYYV010010199.1:0-11465 GCA_030522625.1 Copidosoma aretas
ATATTATAATATTGATTGTCAGCGTTAATAGCATTGCCTCACACATTGCTCTGTATGACATATATATATAATTTCTCGCCCTCGCTTTCGGTTCGCTCTTTTTTCCCTCAGATAGGACCCAATTTTGTACTTGACTTATTCATTAGACGTTCTGTAATCGAAAAGAACGTCACAAACCATAGAAGTCATTGGAAGGCGTTGTATGACTGAATACGCCACGATATGGTTTCCTATGACTTCGAAGTTTATGCAGATCTAGGAATGACTTGAAATAAATTGAGTTCTTATTATGCATTTTTTACACTGAAAATAATAAAATAAAAACATTTCTGAGCTTTTTAACAATCGAAAAACACTTCGTGTTCTTTTTAATAGTTCAACAACTCCACGATTGGAAAGACGAAGATTTTTTGACGGAATTGATAAAGCTTCCAAGCTTCCGTCGACGATTAGGAAACCCTTCAAGATAGTATCAATGATCTTAAGACACATTAAGCTCTTATCAAAATAGAAAATGACTCGCAACTTTTCATGAATTAAAAAACACTTCAAACATTTCTCGAATATTGAAAGGTAGCCAGAACATGCATTTACAATATAAGCTACTTTCACTTATCCTGTCCAAAATGTAACGATAGCTGGTTTGTAATTTCAAACTCATACCGAAGGTTTGATTGTAATTGCCAAATTCAGCGATATTCCCCACAGAAAACGTATGTAAAAATGCTTTTAGTACGTTTTTTGCTTTTTGTTTTGCAACTAAAGAAGACGGTAACATAGTGTCTGAATAGTAGACTATATATTAATCTTCCAGAAGAGAATATTCCTGTCTATTTTAATAGTAAATTTGTATGACCTCAGAAATATTATGAAAAAATTTTCTCACAATCATCCATTGAAAATTAGTTATGTAATACAATCCAAAGCTGACAAATGTGATGGTTAAAAATTATGAAGAATTAATGATAAATCTCGAAAAATTTTATCGACACATAAAGATGGACTAAAATCGATTTCCTAAAATTTCATAAAATCTTTATTATATTTTGATGATGATCGTTTAGTGCATTCATAATACATGGAACTCGGTGTATAAGAAACAATAAAAAATAGATAATTTACAAATAAATATGTATTAAGAAATGCACAGCTAAGACGAAGATGAAGAAGCAATTAATCAAAATCAGCTACGAAAAATAAGTCTCAAGCTTTGGGCAGATGAGCTCCATTGGGGTGGAAGCCAGTTTCATCAGCAGTGTAGTACACGGTGAACGTCTGGCCGTTCTGGGGGTTAACGTAGCTGTATTGTCCTTGGATTCTCAGAATTTTATGCAGCTTGTTGGTCTCCGAATTAAGGACCTTAGCGGGCTCGGCGTATTCGCTGCGAGCCTGGCCATCGGATAGCTGGTAAGAGTACTGGTATCCACCGACGCCGATGTTGTTGTGCAGCTGTTGACTTACAACGTACGTATCTTGATCGGCATTGTAGGGAGCAGCAGATACTACAGCCACGAGGGCCGCGAAAGCCAAGATCTGGAAAACATTACATGTTATGAATTTGTGAATTTTCTGCTTTTTATTTGATATGATCATCGTTTGTGAATTGTAAAGTCTTCAATGTCAAAAATCATACTCTAATTGTCATAGTATACTATGATACTAATTGTAAGTAAATTTTAATAATCTTACTAATTAGATGGGGAAGTCAAGACAAAATAATTTTTTTGTATAAATAGAAAGATAGGTTTGGAAATCTATGTTTATTTGCAGGAGCACTGTAAAACTGTTTCGTTGTACAGTCGTAGTTATATTTTGATTAAATATAGTACAAGTAAATATTACTCCAATGCGAATGGTATGTTATGTACTTTAGGACAGTTTTTCGTACACGTATTTTTGTACATACTGAATTAAAAAATGCGTATAATTATATGCACAGTATTAAAAAAATTGTATATTTTTAAATATAAATAAATGCAATGATTATATATGTAGTATGTACACAAAAAAATCGGTTCAGAGCAAAATTTCTTTCAGACTGACGAGATACTCTTATTACGTTTTTATTGTACATTTACAAGCATGCCACAAAAACTTTAACGAATTTTAGTAAAAAATACTGTATTTAACGTAATATGCGTTGACTAATTTTTCTTTTATTCTCACAAACTAGTTTTCCCAAAAATTTTAATGAAATAGTATTTAAAACAATGAAGATTCACCTTACCATTTTCATATTGACTTCGGATGAGATCGAACTGAGCTGTTCTAGATCAGAAGATGAGCTGATGATAGAGTGGGCCTTATATAATTCTCCCAGTCTTTTTATACCGCTATCTCCCACTACCGAAAAACCTTCGCATAGCGTTCCCACTGCCGAAAAACCTTCGCATTGCCTTTACCGTTTTTTGGTTACAGCTTGTACCGTTCATTGATTTCATAAAACTTAATTATCATTTCTAACCTGAGAATTATTTAGATTTTTACATGTGAATCGTTTGCGTTGTCAAATACTTATGCAATTATTTTTCCAGCTAGGAAATATGTATTACAAAATTCTTGTTAAAGAGGACAATATTGGAGTCTTCTCATCCGTTATGATATTTTCATCACTACCTTAATTTTATAAAGAGACTTGAGCTAAGATTTTATTTGAATAATTATTAAAGAAATTATTACAAAAATTTAATAATTTTTAGGTATTTTGTGTACTGTAAAATACCACATTGATATTCTCAAATGCTTCCGAATCTCTTTCTCACATACTTTAATATTCACCGTAAATCATATAAAAACACTTGTATGATGTATAAATGAATTTAATATATTCAAATATTACTGACTTGTCAGTTGATTTAGACCAGTGATTGCAATACGATGAAAATAGGTATGTCAGATAATTTTTATGAAAAAACAGTAGTATATATACTTGGAGGACCTGTTGACATTTTTGACATGGTATAATGTACACTACTTATTGTGCAAATGTCTGATGTTTCAAAGGAGAAACTTTGTACATTTAAAAAAATACTGTAAATTTAATTACTCACTCTTTGATAATGATTTGTGACTTTAATTGCGAAGTACTAAATTTACAGTTGCTAAATAGAAAACAAACTGGTGTTATTAATTAGCACAAAGCTTTCTGAAGCGTGCACTATTATTCTGCTTCTGGTTTTAAACATAAATTGATAATTTCCATATTACTTGTACACAAAACCTTAGTTTTTAATCACAAGATTTATATTCTGAATCAAAGTTTTTAGTTAGCAAAAAAAAAATAGTAACATGTTTTTTTGAAAAGTAAAGAATAAATTTACAAATAAAAATAATGACAAAGTACAGTTATCGGACACTGATTCTCCTGTTTTCAATGGAAATTATGCTTAACTCCCGTAGTTTTATGGAACTACTCAGCTGCATCACTCATTGGTTCAAATTCAAATCTGATTACAAGAATATGTGCCTTTTTACTTCGCATGCCAGAATGTTGACATTTTTACCAATATAAAGAACAGAAAATCAAACAGAAAATCGTTTTGTAAGTATTAATAATTCGCTGTAAAAACCTTAATAAGTTGATACAGCATTTTTTTCAGACGTCTATAATAATAATGAAACCAATATTTCAAGCTGTAAATAATTAAAATCGTTCGAGGGGTTCCTAGAGTATGACTGATTTTTCAAAAAACTCGCAGAATTATGTTAATAAATAAAAAACGGAATAATTTGTCAGAATAATTGAAAATATAAATTAAGACATTTTATTTTAAATGCTTGATGATACCAATTTTTTTGAAAACCAAATCAGAATTTTTTTCACCCGAAACATAGTATAAAAACATTGAAGCCTTCTTTTAAAAAACATTTTAAATACTTTCGTGAGATACAACACAACATTTTCACATCTGAGCTGATATAAGCATGGAGAAATGAATATTTTAAGCCTTGGGTTATTGAAATCTGTCAACGATATCGTAAGATATGACTATATTAAAAAAATTTTTTAATTCGTTAATAAAAAAATAACGAAATATAGTATCAGGATGATTTAAAATGGGTAATAAGTCTCTTTTTATGGTCTTCAAAGTGAAATAAGTTTGAAAATAAAATTATATTTTGTCAACCTAAAATATATCAAAAAATTTTTTTTGAAAATGGAAAAATCGTAATTACTACATAAATAAGGTACACAAACTTTAATTTTTTTCCCAAGAAGCTATAAAAATGGGAAGGAAAACATATTAAAACCTGGATCATGAAAATCTGTCGACGAGTATAAATATTTCCAAAATGTTTTCAACAAAACTTTTTTTTTTACCGATATATCGCGATACTGAGCTTTCTCTGTGAGGAAGCAAAACAGTGGAAAATTCAAAATCCAATTTACAACTGTTATTAACTTGTATTAATTAATAATAACAGCATGCGCATTTTTGATGAATGCTTTTACGAGCAATGAATTAATAATATACTGTTCGATTAAAATAATTTATTTAAAAATTTTTTATTAAAAAATATATTTTAGATTTTTATTAGTTATTATTAACTGTACATTTGATGTTGAATTTTTTTACCATTATTTTTCTAAATAGTAACTATAAACTCATTGATTCGTAAGTACAGTCATAAAGCATTATCAAATATCAAATAATTAAACTTACCGTCATAACTGACTAAAGAGTTGACTCTTGACCAATATTTGATATAATTTTGTAAAAGTACAAAATGCCTACTTTAAAAAAATCAAACAGTTTCATACACAATAAGAGATGTATTTTACACTATATAAAAATTCCAACAGGTCCACGAAAGGTATACATTTTTTTATTAAAAAAAATTAATGGACACACCTATTGTCACCGTACTGCAGTCACTTATCTGAAACAACTGAAAAGTCAATAGTTTTTCGAATGAATTACATGCATGTTTAAAAAAACCATTAACGATATGGATGAAAAAGGACGCATATTAAATTAAATACACTCGCTCATTCATTCATAAATCTTATAGATGTTTTTATGTGATTTGTGGTAAATATTAAAGTACATAATAAAGAGATAGGCAAAAATTAAAAAATATCAATACTGATTTTCACAGTAAATTAAATACGTAAAATTTCTTAAATGCTATTAATAATTTGTTTAATACTGATCAAATTTAAGCTTCAGTCCATTTAGAAAATTAAGATAGTGATGAATATATTATAATGGATTGGAATATTTCAATTGTTTTTTTCAATATGAAAATTTGTAATGAGTACACTAGCTGGCTTTTAAAAGTTATATAAATATCCGTTTACGCAAATGATTCAGAAGCAAAAATTCAATTAACCCTCAGGTTAGAAACGATATTTTTCATGACATCGAGAAACGGTACAAGCTGTAACCAAAAAACGGTAAAGGCAATAGCTATGCGAATATTTTTCGGCAGTAGGAGGTATAAAAAGCCTGTGAAAATCACATAAGGCACATTCAGTCTTCAGCTCATCTTCTGATCTGCTCAGTTAAATTCCATACCAAGTGAAGATGAAAATAGTAAGATAAATTTTAATTTTTATAAATACTACTTTACTAAAATTTGTTCTTTGATTGAACATAGTATTTTTTACTAAAATTCGTTTAAGTTTTCGTAGCATGCTTATAAATGTACAGTAAAAACGTTGTAAGAGTATCCCAGTAGACTAAAAGAAATATCGTTCTGAATTCAGTCTTATATGTACACATATGCAATTGTTGCACTTATTTATGTTTAAAATATACATCGATTTCCAAGCTTACCTAGACATTAAAACAAATTAATTATTATTCTGTCTGAACATATGCAAGCCAACTCCTAGAATTACGATACTTAAAGAACTGACTAAGTATAATCGTATACAATGACGATCTTAGTATGATTTTTGACATCAACGTCTTTATCATTAACAACCGAATTGAATAAACCAATCAACCTGTTAGCAGAAAATTCACATACGTGTAATAATGCAATATTTTACAGATCCTGGCCTTCACGGCCCTCGTGGCTGTAGTATCTGCTGCTCCCTACAATGCCGATAAAGATACGTACGTTGTAAGTCAACAGCTGCACAACAACATCGGCGTCGGTGGATACCAGTACTCTTACCAGCTATCCGACGGCCAGGAACGCGACGAAAACGCCTACGTTGTACAAGTCCACGATCAGGTGACCAACAAGCTACGCAACGCTCTCAGAGTCGAAGGCTATTTCAGCTACGTGAACCCCGAGAACGGTAAAACGTACACCGTATGCTACACTGCCGATGAGAACGGCTTCCACCCTTATGGAGATCATCTGCCCAAAGCTTGAGATGTAGTATTTGTAGCTGATTTCGATAATTTGCTTTTTCATCTTCGTCTTAAGCTGTGCATTTCCAAATACATCATTATTTATTAATAATTTCGTCTTTTAATTTTATCTCATGTACCTAATTCATGAATTCATTGCGATCGACATTGACAAATGGGGCCATGCACAAGCTATATTATCAATACGTAGGTCGGATGAGGTCAAGGCCAAAACCATGGTTTCAAGGGGGTTCAAGGTAGGGGTAGTGAGCTTTGTAAATGTTACTAACTTTGAACCAATTATTATGAAAGGAAACAAAAATTGATTTCAACCCGTGTGCCTTGTGTCGCGGCCGTTGGACAGAGCGAGAGAGGGAAAGAGTTAATGAAGAAGTACAAAAGGTATTAAGTTATGCAAAGATGGCATGATGTACATCCAATTAACGGACTAAGATTTACGGACATTTACGGCAATCCCTTGATATATTATAAAAAGCTCAACGGGATCCTCGCATTCAAGTCATTTATGTATACTATAATTATATTCTTGTTTATTATTTGCATTTTGAAATATGCTGCTCATAAATATTTATTTTTGAAAAATGTTCATCAAATTGAATTTAGCTTGTCTAGAGTTGAACACTTCGACCCCTTAAGGTTTTAAGTAATAAGCCAGGAGAATGCCATGTATAAGTCTTTTTAAAGATACAATAACATCGATAAATCGTCGGCTCGAAGCATAGCTTTATTGCTATTTAAAGTATGTAGACAAGAATGCTGCTTTTCAAAGTATAAGGCAAGAAGGTAAATTTTCAAAGCATACAGGCAAGAAGGCTACTTTTCAAAATATGAGGCAAGAAGATTAATTTTCAAAGCATACAGGCAAGAAGGCTACTCTTCAAAGTATGAGGCAAGAAGGTTAATTTTCAAAGCACACAGGCAAGAAGGCTACTTTTCAAATTATGTGGGAATAATGTTACTTTTCAGATTTTAAGGCTAGAAGATTACTTTTCAGAATGATTTTTTTTACATTTTAAGTTGACTACACTGATCCTAATGCATCTTGTAGAATTGAAGATAAAACAATTTTTATGTCCCCAAAAAGATAAAAGCTATATTTTTCATGGAAACATGTGTGATAAAAACAAATAAATGTAAATTTATTCTATCTACTTTATTCAGTCACCATATCAATTTTTTTTAAATATCAACTTTTAAACAACTGTACTGTCTAACATTGGCTCGTTAGCACTAGTCGAATAAGCGCGAGTAAATTTATTTTATTGCGTACAAAGCACATGCTTCAAATGTTTTCTTATCATCATTATTATTATAGAATATACTGTAATTGGTATTACCTACTCAAAATATGAAGAAAAAAAATCATTTTGAAAAGTAACCTTATTGCCTCATACTTTGAAAAATAGCCTTCTTGCCTATGTGCTTCGAAAAGTTGCTTTACATATATGTTTGAGCCGATGAAATGTTGATTCTGTTTAAGATTTTCCAAAAATGCTTGTAAATCAACATTTAAAACCTCTATGCCGATCATTACATATATTAGTTCTTGTATAGTTGACGGAAGTCCGTTTCATAACTAAACAAATTTTGTAATTTTTTTTATTACAAAAATGTTAATTTATTTTTGTTAAAATATTCAAATTAAATCTAAAGAAAAAAAATTCCAATTGATAATATCTAATGCGTTATTTAGTTTTTTTTTGTGGTATATGTGTTTATAAAAATACAATCGTGAAAAAAATAGTAAACTATTTTGTCAACATACAATTAAAAACCACTGCCAATCGATTGGCACAAAGCTTCCGCAACTTCTATTTTTCCTCATTTTGTTTTAGAATATATAACTGACATTTTTGTTATATTTTCTAATTATTTCAACATTAACGCTAAATTTTTAATCGTGAATATCAAATTACTTAAAACTATTATTAAAATTAATTTTTAATGTGAAAATTATTTTGTAAAAATATTACACTATATTATATTATATTATACAAATTATGATTTAAAAACAAAAATTATAGTGCTTTGTTATAGAACATAGAATCGAATAATGTATTGGCATGATTAAAAATGGCAAATACATATAGCTATCATCATGCTTAATGAGATATCATTATTTAAAAATCAAATCATAATTTTATTACCTGAAAAAAACCAAAAAACGGTTTCATGAAAATAGAAAAATCGTCTTAATAACTTTAATAATATATAATTCTATAATATTATTTTTGAGTCACTATAAGTGTGATAGAACGAAAATTTCAAGTCCTGTATATCATTTAAATCTGTTGGAGAGTGGCTAAGTTATGATAAATTCAAACAAAATCTTGTAGTACATTATCAATAAAAAAAAAAATAACGAAATGACGTAACAGGATAATTAACCATGGAAAATTCATCAGTTTTTATGCCCTAGACATACAATGGAATCATTGAAAAGATCAAATTTAACAATTTTCAACCCGAAAATAACAAAAAATCACTTGGTGAACATTGAAAAATCGGTTTAAAACCTCAATAAGGTATACTATTACCTTTTATATTTCTGAGCCCCTGTAGGCATCAGTAGACACAAATTTTTAGCCCTGGATTATTAAAATCTGTCAATGAATTCCTGAAACATCAGATTTTACTGATACACACACACACGCACACACACACACACACACACACACACACACACAGAGTCACATATTGAAATGTCTTATTTTCATTTTTAACAATATAAGAAACGTTTTAAACATAATTTTACGAAAATTCCTTTTTTACCATGACAAAGCTTCCTCTATGATAAAAGAAAACGCACTTAACTTTTCCCTGGAGGAGATGGTGAAACATATGACTGTGATTATCAGCGAGGGGGCATGAAGGGTCGAAAACTTATTGAAATTTGTAACGTAGTTTGTGTACGGCTCTCATAAAAAAGATTTTATAAACTTTTCGTGAGCCAATTTCATTTGCTTTAAAGTGTCATAACCATTTGTTGAGATTTTTAATTCATTGTTTATTATTTATAACTATAAAATGCACCACTTCAAGATTGTACTGCAGAACTAATTTTGATTTAGAAATCTCAGAGCTTAATGGACTCAATCAAGATTGTTTTATTAAGTGACTCTTCAAGTGTCCCTGACTATTTCCCTTGTCCTTTGGTAATTTTCTATAAGCGGACCGTTTACTTACAGAAACTGAAACTTTGTACGCTGAGTAAAAAATCGCTGCCAATGAATTAGCACAAAGCTTCCTCAACATAATTCTTCGGCAATTAACTAACAAAAAAAAAAAAAAAAAATATTAAAATAATTTAAAATATCAAAAGAAGCTTTTTATGCTCTACAATGTGGAATCATTTTAAAAATAAGATAATTATTTTTACCCGAATAAGTAATGCAATCAATATTGTTATAATTTTTTTTAATGAAAAACAATGGAACAAATAATTAATACTTATCACTGAAATCGATGTACGTAATACAACTATCTTGAAGCTAAAATATTATTGAATTATATGAAGCTATATAAGTATCTATACACGCTGAAACAACAAAAACCGATTTTTCAGTATTAAAAATCGTTATAACAACCTTGATAAGGTATGAAACGTCAAATCTTTTTGTGAACCGATTGGCCTCGAGCGTAAACTTAAAAAAGCGCCCCTAGTTGAGCAACTTGGAAACGTTTGATCGGACTAGAAGAGGACTTTTAAGACTTGGCCATCTGGCGATTGAGCCAGAAGCATATGCATGTATAGTACTGTCTTCTTCTAGTCCGACCAATCGTTCCCAACTTGCTCGACTGGGAGCGGGGGAGCGCTATTTCAAGTTTGCGCTTGAGGCCAATAAAGGATATAAAAAGAAACATTTTGAGCCCTAGATCATCTAATTCAAAATAAAGCTTTCTTGAAGCTTTATCGAATGTTACTATTTGAAAAATCAAATATGGTTTCTTTTACCCTTAAAAAAGTAGAAAAACCGTTTTTAAACCATGAAAATCGTTCTGCAAACCTTAATAAGGTAGACATCTCATTTTTTTTCCTGGATAGTTGAGAGGACAAATGAAAAAATTCATATGAATACTTTTATTAACCCAATTCTTTCATCTTTTAAAAAAATATAACCGATTTTCCACAAAAATCTTAGTATTCCTTTAATAAAAACGAAACAAAATAACTAATTAAGATGATTCAAAATGGAAAATAAAGCTACTTTAAAGCTCTATCACATGATATTACTTAGAATTTTAAATTAGATTTTTTAACCATTAAAAAAAGAGAAAAAACCTTTTTCCGACTATAAAAATCGTTACATAATCCTTATTAAGTTATAAGCTTAAATTTTTGAAGGACAGCTGAAAGGATAAATAAAATTAATCCTTTATCTAAATTTTTTATTTTTATTTAAATTTCCACAAAAATCTCAGTATTTCTTTAATAAAAACTAAACAAAATAACTTATCAAAATGATTCAAATTGAAAAAAAGCTATTTTATAGCTCTATCGGATGTTTTTATTTAGAAATACAAATTAAATTTTTTCACCCTTAAAAAAAGTATAAAAAACCCGTTTTTTGACCATTAACATCGTTTTAAAAACCTTAATAAGGTATGAAACTTACATTTTTTTTCCTAGCTACCATAAGGATAAGAAGACAAAAATTTTAAGGACGTTCGGTACAGTTAGCGGGGGGGAAATGCTTGAGGGGCAAGGGTAAACAAGCGACGGTTAAAGATCTGACAACGCTGTGCAGATTTTCAGTAGATATACCCATTACCCACAGTCAAAATATTTTTACAATGCATAGACATACACGCGCGAATAGATTTCTGTAGTTGAAAACGACTTTGAGGCTTGTGGCTATCTGGCGTGTGAAGCCGGAAGCGCGAGTCGCTATACGACAATGCCGTAGCGTTTCTGTTGAACTCTTATTTATTTTTTTATTCATAAACAAATCAGATGATCGTCGCGAAACTTGTTATACATCATATTAATAATATTATCTGTGACATATAAAAAAATTGGCGAAATTCATTGGGCCGATTTTCTTAAAACTAAGTTTTTATCAATTTTCCCATAAGAGACCGTGTTAAATGACTGAACTTTGAAATTCAATATCTCGAAAACGAATCAGATGAACC
>JAPYYV010010200.1:0-11464 GCA_030522625.1 Copidosoma aretas
AGGTAGGGCCTTGAGGACGATTCTCGCGCCGGCGACGACGTATTTAAAGACTTTAAGCGCGGCTCGTTTCCCCGTGAAAGCTCTTGTTCTTCCAAGGAAGGAGATGGGGGATGAGGGTGGTGGAGGGGGGGGGGGGGGCAAGAAAACTTGCCGCGCGGCGCGTCCTTACTACCTACCCAGTCAACTAACTCGGCGGGCGCGTAACTCGAGTTTGCATCCGAGATTTCGGCTTGTCTTTGGCTGAATTCCTCTCGCCGGAATTAGCCTACCTTCCCCGTCCTCCTCCATCTCTTTGGGCTCGCTCCGTCTCATTGCTATTCCACTTGAGCGGAGCAACAGTGTCTGATGCATGACTTTTTTTTGCGTTACAGTGGAAAATAAAAAGAAGGTTTCTTTAAATTATCAAGGTCTACGGTTGTTACGGATCAAACAAGCTATTTATTGCATCAAACTCACATTCACGCTGATTTCTATCGTTCTGTTATTGCGTCCAGAGATACGAGGCGAGCCAGCAGACCCAGGCAGCACTCGTCGAATCTCTTTTGTTTGCCTTCTTTACATTTAGTTGCTAAGTATGGCTTCACATTGTTTGTTCTTTAAGAGCTTCTTCGATCCCTCGGATGCTGTAAAACTGTTCTCACGAGAACATTAAACTATAAAAGCTCTTGCAAGCTCTCTTTCTCTTTGATTGTGAAGCTTTTAAAAATAAATAACAGTGAACAACCAAAAAATTGTTTCTATAATTTTGTGCGAAAAGAACAGTATTCATCCATTCACATAACTACCGTCCTTCGATGCAGATATGTGAATTTTTCTGTGATAGATCGTGTCTTGGATCCGCCTTTACATTCGGTTACGTGACTCTTACTTCACAGACCGGCCTGTGCCAGCCGACTCGTTTTACGTTCTAAATTAAAGGAATCATCCACCATTATTTGTTCGATCGGGAATCTGAAATTTTAATCACGTCTGAAAGCTTTCCCGGCCACAGCCACAAAAAAAAACCCCCCAAAGCAACCCACACGTGTGCACAGGGAAACGGGTCACTTCGGCTGTGGCCTCGTGGTTTCGAAAAATCGAAAAATCGCCACAGAGCCCCCCTCCCCGCAGCTTCCCGCGAGAATTTCCTGGCGCGTTTTTCCCGTTATACCCTGCCCCTCTGCTTTGCCAAGCTCGGAGCCACCGCAAGTTCGAAAGCCGCGGTATCGGAATAATGCAACAATCGTGTTCGCCGCCGCTAAATTCCCTCGCCCCGTCCTCTTCGAGAAACACAGCCCGCCTCTGCGACGACCGAACGGTGTCTGCCCCCCCCCCCCCCCTTGCTCCGTGAGAATTGCAAATCTCTGCCGGTGACAGCCACCCCCCACCGGCATGCACCGTTGGCCCGCGTATCAATACCGCGGCGCTTCGTCAAAGGTGAGAGAAGAGCCGGCCTCTTGATTCGCCCGTCTGACCCGTAAGCGCGTGTGGCGACGTTACTCCGCACTGCTTTCCCGCATCAAACGACTCGCTCCCTGCCCGCCCTCGTCCCGGCTCGTCTGGCGAGAGCTTTGGGACGTGCGCGCATAGGGGTAAGGGTCAGAGCTTGCGCTCGGCATTCTTGACTTGTAAATTCGCGGCGCGGCTCGACGTCGTTAGCCGCGACGACGGGAGCATACCGCGGGAATTTCTTCGGTTCTCCCGGTGCCTGCCTCAATTAACGGAGTCTTGGGGGGGGGATAAAGCGGGTGCAGGTCGTTGGAATGCGCGCGACTATACTGTTCCGACGGAGCAATCAGAGAAGATGAAGAACCATACGAAGCGTCTGCGATTCGGGGAATTTGCATCGGGTAAATTGTTGACTCGGGGGAGGAGAGATGCGTTGAAGGTTACTTACGGGTGCTGCGACGCGCGCGTCTGTTCGATCGGTGTGATTGTTCGCACTCACCTGTAACATAAAAGTTTATTTTGTAAATTTTTTTTTTTCGCAGTCTTTACAACAGTTTGCTTAATAGGTAGTACTAGGAATAAAAAGTTACGTGAATTTCTACAGTAACTGCAACGGTTAAGTTGTGACCGACGATTGTTAAGTATAACTATTGTCGATTAATTTTCCTACTTTGGGCACTATCACACGTTTGCTATGCGTCATTGTACGTATTTAGAACCTATGCGTCATTTCGTCCAATAATATAAGTACGTGTGTTTAAGATATGAGTAATACTTGATCATTCATGAAGTATAATTAAAATGTGTGAGAAAAGATTTGGTTGTAATTAGACTTGCATGTAAAAGAGCGACTGCCGCATATAGTATTGCCTTCACCCTCGTTGATATTTCTACGTGCATCAAATCGAGTGAATCACACCTCTTACGAACTTTCGACACGAGCACGAGTTAAAGTTATAGACCACTAACTTCCCTCGATAAGTCATACACTACACTGAAAACAAAAATACTAAATCCAAGAAAATGTTTACTGAAATAGTTGCAAATAAATAAAATCTTGAAACGAGTATATATTTTTTCACTATTAGTATATTTTCTTGTTCCAAACGAATACTTTGTTGCAGTAAGAAAATACGATCTTCTTTGAAGAAAATTACTCTCTAGGAACTATTCCAGTAAATATTTTCTTGAATTTAGTATTTTTTTTCTCCGTGTATAAAATACATGCAAGCTCTCTATCATGTCAACAACTTTATGGAAATGGACTGTATGAGTGGTGCCAAAATCTACACGATGTTTTCATGTTTGGTGGAATTTTATTATGTTCTATTAATACTTTTCGATAGGTGATTTTAAGTATCAAAGTTTATTGTATCGTCTGACTAGCTCGCCAATTCAATCTTAAGATAGTAAAATAGTGCATTGTGATTCTAGTGCAAAGGAAACGCGATTTACGCATCACATGTGCTAATTCCCGCACGAGAGTTCTTGAGACGTGTTCTCCCTCGCACGTGTTGCATAATAGGGTAGTAATTTTTAACACAACGTGCGCTGGGAGCTCGTTTTTAGAACTATTTGTTCAGTTGTAGCTCTGTAAAGACTTCGACTTACACGCACTCTCAGCGCTGCGCACGGGCGGTGAGTCATGTTCCATGTAAATTAACGAACGGCATGTCGAAAACAACGAGGAAAGCAATACATGGTTTGAGTTACCACGGTTCGTCAACACACGTCATTTGCAGGAATACAATTAAATTCTACTAGGTTTAACATATACAGTGATAACATATTGTAAACTAACATCATAAGGTTTAGTAGATTAGTCATGTTCTATGTTTTCAAAATATCATAGTTCTGTTTTTATTATTTAGTCTTTAACCAAAAAAATATTATTATTTTGAAATCTTTACTTAATAGAAAAAAAGCACACCCCATTCATCTAGTACAAGATTAAATCTAAAGACTATTGGTCTGGTACTAAGGTACTAAATGGACACTTTTCTGGGACTTTTCTGGTATTGAAATGATTATGCGAACGGATTAAACTTCGGAATCAAATTATTTGGATGTCTGGAAATTTAAAATATTAAAAGTATGCGACGTAGTGTGTGAAACATCACAAAATCATAGATATTATATTTATCTATTCAAATGACAAAGTTTTAGCCAATGCCGATGAGGGCGAATGGGCCAAACAAAAACAATAGAAAAACAGATATTTTTTATTGTTTTACGGCCGTTGCGCAGACATTGTTTGGGTGTCCAAAAGCTAAGAAAGGTATCAACCCATACGACAAAAAAAATTGTAAAAAAAATAGCCTAACCCCATGATATCGTCTGTTTTATAATTTTGGGATCTTACATTCTTAGAATTTGGTTTTCATTGTCGGTACCGTCTGGCTCCTAAGCGACGTAAACAAAACTTATTTAAAATTTTTATTTTTTTAATACTAGATTGTAATTGATGGTCATGGACTCTTAAAAAATTTGTTTCCCAGTAAATTTTGCCCCTTTTATCCAGCAGTTGTAGCAAATATTGGTAGTCCTAGTGGCACATGCCCAAATATCGATGCAGCAGATAAATCATGACTACCAGTATGAAACTTATCATACAGGTAACTCTCTAAATTCATATGAGAAATTGTTGCTCGTAATTATTGAAGATTGCAAAATGGTACGTGTCACAGTAGTACAATTGTAATTATGATCAGTCGAATCATCCTGTACCTTGAAATTTCTCTCTCCCCCCTCTCCATCGCAGCACGCTGGCACAATAAGGTGGTCTTTCCTTTAAATTCAAGCTCTCCCAGGAAAAGTATGTAGTAGCTCTTCAAACTTCTGTATTGAACGTTGCCTTAAAAGTGGTACATCGTTGACTCTGTTAGAATCATCATAGAACAGTTGATTTTGGGTATACTCCTTCTGGCTGGTCTTTCGCTTATTCGAAATTGAGTAGTTGCTGCTCTAGCCATCATCGTACGATTGTACTTGCTTACGGTTTCGTGCATACGTAGTGCACAATACACCAATCGCAGCGTGTTTCTGCAAGGTACGTATTATTGTAATATGTCTTTTAAATCATACATTAATCAATCAACAGTTTTGATGCAAGTAAGTTTTATGTTTTTTTTAAGGAGCAAGGTAGAAAAATGCTTTTCAAATACGTGGTACTGTTATGTGCGTTTTACACCTTGAGTTTGGCACAAGAGCCGCTCAACATCTACTACGAGTGGCAGGGCGGCCCAAACTATACCTGGCCCTCCTATGAGAAATATCAACAATCAGTTAATAATGGGAATTATATAAAAAAGGATAACAAAATTTGGAGGATTAGATTTTGGAACGACAACATGTACGTGACCATGCCTCGGATATTTGCAGGCAGACCAGTGACGCTGGCCGTAACCGACGCCACACCTAGAAACAACATCAAGTCACCATTGCTAAAGCCATACCCTAACTGGGACATGCAGAGGATTGGTGGTGACTGCTCGGGCTTTCAATCGGTCTGGAATGTTGAGATAGATCCGAAGGGCAAAATGTGGGTTTTGGACAGTGGCAGTAATTTTTATACGATGTTAAAAGTTAAGACGAAGTGCTATCCTCGTTTGGTGATCCTTGACCTTAACGATGGAGGAAAGATGCTCATGAGTTACATCTTTCCACCCAAAGTGGTCAAGCCTGGGCCAGCTGAACTCGACAGCATGGTACTAGACCATCAGGATGGAGGCTTTGTCTACATCGCTAACCATCAAGATTATGACTATATAACAGTCTTCTCCATGCAAAACCGCAGCTCGTGGTTGGTGAAGCTAAGTAACAATGTTTACAGTCTGGCACTGTCTCCAGTGGACGATGAGGGCAGTCGTCGGCTCTACTACACGTCATGGAGAAAGAGTGATATATTCGAGCTGTCCACTAACTTTCTTAAGGATAAAAAAGTAAGCTCAAACGCCCATCGGGAAGCCAAGAAGCATCAGATAGGACAGCACAACTGGATAGAGATTATTACATCAGACATCGGCAACATATTCCTTACTTCGGTGTCTCCCACTTCCGTCTTTGAGTTGGATTTGGAAGAAAAAAAATTAACGCAGAAGATCACATACAAAGTGAATAATGATGAAATGGTGGTTAACCCCGCTTTTGACGACAATGATAATCTCTGGTTTGTCACTTTTATGAAACATCAAGTCATATTCTCAAATATAACAGCGATTGATGACTCAATTCCAGATCCAATAAACCCCCCAGTGTATTAAAAAACTCTCGATACATCAATAAACTGTCGATTGTTCCCTACGACAGATTTTGATAGACGCACACTAAGAAAAATGGAAGCATCAAATTTTTAAATCTTTGAAATCGTTTATTGAGTAGCAGATGCTGGTGAAAAGTTACCTATTCGCTTCTGGAGCCAACGATCGATCAATTTCTTCAAAGTTTAAACAAGTTCTGTTGTCCTTAACAACCAGATGTCAATTAAACTATACACTTTTGCGACAACGCCTGTCATTTTAATACCTGTACTTTTGTCATATTTCACACCTGTCATTTTGTCCGTAACAGGTATATGAAATAGGTATCTGGGAAATTTTTTAAGTATTGTGGTATACAAAAAATGTTTTATGTATGATTTTACTGTAAATCCAAGTGCATTAAATAACTGATATCAAGGGTGTAAACCTCATCATAGAATTTACACACTTCTAACCGAGTGGTTTTAACACACTAAGATGAGTAATTTGACCCACTTCATCAGTAAACACTGAACAGTATATTTTAAAACACTTGAAGTGTACTATTTTAATACGTTTTAAGTGTGTACACTTATCAAGTGCATAAAAATACACGCTTAAGTGTGTTAAAACAACACAGCTAGAAGTGTGTAAATTCTCTGACGAGATTTTCACACTTATTATGAGTTATTTAACGCACTTGGATTTATAGTGTTGATAAACAAATTAATAATTAGTTATAAAGTACAGAAGAATTTTCTTTTAATAAAATTCAATCACACTTATTTGAATACATCTTACTGTTGTAAATTCTTTTTTAACTAGTAAAATAAAATTTATCTGGAAAATAACGCATTTGAGACATATATGATTTTAAATAATTAAACAATAATATTGATACGTATGTTTAGTTTTAAAGGTATTCTTAAAATAAAAAAATGTATGGATCTAAATAACATTTTAGATCTATTTCCAACATTTCTAATAATTTATTGTGTAAGATTTAATTAATAACTGTAGTTAATGTGAATCATTCCGAACATTTATTTTTAGAAATAAACAATAAATCATGAAAAAAATATTTAATACTTTTTGTTATTCATAACATTAAAATAAGACCCTAAACAAGAGCACATCATACACAAATGTTTATTAGTTGAAACTTACAATTTTTTTATTACTAGATCTAAAATTTTGAAAGGCATCTGCAAAGTGCCTATGTTTGATTTATTACTACGAAATTCAATAGTTTATTCTAAGACAAGAGCATCATGGGGTGACATGTTATAAGAAACATCTTGAAGTTCGACACACGAAAAAGAGAGTTTAGGCTTGAAATGCTTGATTATCGCTTGAATTGTTTATTTATTTAAAATTAATTTGCGTCACCACCTTTAGTCAACGCACTTCATTCGCAGGAAAACAATTAAATGCTGTTTAGGCTTGTTTGCCCTAAAGACAGTATGATGATTTGCGCTGCTTCTCGTCATACAAGCTAATTAGAGTTGTGAGTGTAATTTGTTTGAGTGTGTTAACTGTTTATCGGCAAATAAGGTGTGTCAGCGAAATGTGCCAATAAAATGCTGGTGACTATTTATTTGTTGCTGTTGCTATGCGTAAAATTTGAAAGTTGCATAATTCTTTCTACGAATTCAAATGCAGCATACACTCTTACATCTAACGACAGTTTGGTTTTTGTTTTTTCTAAAATAACGATTTAATAATAATTCATCCTGAATAAAGGGAAAGCCAAGCGAGCGTTTTCGCCCGCTTGATCCCAAAACTGAAAGTCACCGAAGCGAGAATAAACGACTCTGGCTCTCGTATATTCTCGAACCAGACATTGAGTTGCTCGCCGGAGAGTCTGTCCGGGAGCGGTGAAACAGCAGCGCGACAAAAAAAGCCAGCTCACGCGGTAATTTTTACAGAGTCACGCAACATAGCTGTCTGGCGTTTAAACAACGCACCGTAATGCAGGATGGCAAAAATTTTTTAAATAAAAAAGAACCTCGGAAAAACAAAAAACGAGTATGCAGAGAACAAAGTAGGAAAAGAGCCCGTTAGCCCTGGCTGTTGTAACGCGGTCTTTGCCTTTTTACCCGCGTTTTCGCAAAACCCACCCATAACTAGTAACATCGCCAATCCCACCGACACAGTGGGCATACCTACATGTGCAAGTAAACGCACACACACTCAAGTGTATATATACGCAAGCATACAACTCGCCCGTCCGCGGTGGAAAAGTTTTTAAAAACTTTTGCAGTCCATGCTCTGTTTTGCAGTTGTATGCGAAGGAATTTCCCAGCGACGGGGGAACGACAAAAAACATTTGCGAGCGGCGACAAACTCTTCCGTTAAGCGACAAACATGGAGTAATGTGCTTACGGAGAATTCTCTGCTCTTTGAATGGAAGTACAACTTTGATTAATAGCTCCACGATGTTTTCATGCGGATGAAAGGTTCTTTGAAATAATAATGGATGAAAAAGTATCACGAACGAGCATCACGAATAAAAGGCTTGGACTCGGCATGTTGTAAAAGTATTCATTATGGCTTCGGTGTAATGAATGTATGTTTTGACTCATCCTTTTTTTATAATAAAAATCACTTGAAAAAATTTCACTTTTGTATACATGAATTTCCATAACAGAATAGTGTGAATTTAATTACTGATTTTCATTCATTCGGCTCGACGAAGCACTTTTAAAACCTTTTTTCACGCGTACGCACGAATAAAGTTTGTACAAAAAAATCGTTTGTCGATGGTCCATTGTTTCTCTGAAATCACCCACGGGTTCTACTCTCTCGTTCGCTGGTATGTTTACGCACTAGAAATCACGTGGCATACCGTACAATAGACAAAGTTGATCGAACGAGTATTCAAACCGATGCCATTGCACTCGCCAATGCATGTGTATATGCAAGCTTTTGGGTTATTTGAACAAAGAGTTTCAAAAGTTACTAACAACGAAAATACTACTCTGATGAAAAAAAAACATAGGTTTAAAATTTTGTTTGAATAACTGAGTAGCTAAATCTTCAACTTTTTAGCTCGCAAATGCCCCAAAGCTGATTCGAAATTTAAACTTTCTGCACATAGTTTGTAGCCTTTGTTGTTTGCACTATTACTGTTAGCTTTCAGCTTACATTTACAACAAGTTTGTTCGGGTGTTGGTGACATAAAGACAAATATTTACGAAAAGGGTTTCACCCACAGAGAGATTACTCCAACTGGCTTCATCATAATTTTACGTGATATGAAATTTTATTATTCTCTTTGCATGAAAATAATAACGACTAAAACATAAAAATCTTTTGTGTATGTGAGCACAGAAGATCGATTATTTATGTATTCCTACGAGTAGCAAAGTATATATTTATTTATTTTTTAAGAGTAAACAGTAATAGTAGGTACCTGATAACGAATAAGATACAATTCAGAAACAAAAAGTAAATTAAAGCGAAGATCGCGATTGATACATACATATAATATATATAGTTTCAAGTATACTATGAAAGTCGATCTGAAAATAATTTAACTCTGAATTCCACAGGTACCTTTAACATTATGATTTTACTCTGCGCAAAAATTACAAACCGCTCTTGCAACAAATTTACGATTTCAATGACCTCACAAAAATGTCCAGCGATCGAATTTTCCTGAAAATAATGCCTCTACTGCACAAAGGTAACGATACAAAGCTAATAAATCAACGCACCCAACAACACCTCATTATCATTCGGTTATCCTTCTCCGCGCGCACACACCTCTCCCCATCCTCCCAATACCCACAAGTATATAACATCTTACTACCCCCCCCCCCCTCTACAAACTCCGAGAAGAAAGACGCTCAAGAGGAGGAGGAATGGAAAGGGATCCGAGCGACCCTCGAATTCAAGCGCAGAGCACGCGGAGAAAGGAGGAGGCGGGCAAGGGATGACTCACCCCTCGCGCCGCCGACGATATCGAGCTGCGAGATGAAAGCGCGAAACGGCTCCATTTGTTACGGCGAACAACTTACCCCCTCCTGCCCCCGAACGCTTTTCCAGCCGGGAATTCCCTGCAGTTGGGTGTACCCCCCTATTCTATTATGGGGCCTCGCTGCGTCGGAGTAAATCCCGATCCAAATGCGCTCTCACTTTTGCGCCGATCGACCGGATATCGCCCGGACGATAAAGAACTGCCCTCGAATTTTTTTCAATCAACCGGGGCTGCTGCCCAACTGCGCTTGCGAATCGACGCGTCGAGCACACCGTGCATATATAAATATAGGGTAGTTGTATGCACACGCGCGAAATGCGCGTGCGCGATGCAGATATTGGTAGGGGGGGGGGGAGCGACACGACAACGAGAGACGTTACGATTTATCATACGCGAGCCGCAAGCCCGGGCAGTGTACGTATACGGGGTTATCGTACGCCAGTGTGTCTCTGCGTCTGTCGTTGTACGAACTTGTATATATATATACTGCGCGGAGAAGGATACCATTTGCCACGCGTGCGTAAAAGTGCCGGCAGGGGGGCATAACGGTTAGAGTACGCCGGTTATTTCCCGACTTGCAAATTGCGGAGCTGTATATGGGTTGTATGTATAACGCATACCGACGACCAGACACTTTTATTCGAAAGCGTTTACCGGCCGTGCAGTCGGCGAGTTTCGAGGGGGGGGGACTCCAAAGTACAAATGGAGGTTTATGGGAGCATAGAGTACCTGCGAGTCTGCGAGTGCTAACATACAGAAATTGCCCGGTACAGCCGAAGTGTCGAAAACACACACACAAGCAGACACTAGCGGCGTTAGAGCGCCACACTGTACTCGCTATACACGTCCGCCGACGAGTATTCCGAGCACTTTGGCGGCAATCAAAGGACGCGCGACCGCTCAGTATAATTATATACACTGCAGTCCCGAAAATAATATCATCGCCGATCATCGCTGTAGGTACCGCACGTCTCGGGCAATATAAAAAAACGTCATCGACGGATGTCCGCGTGATGTTCGAGGAAGGGAGTACGGGAGTTTTGCAGCCGAGCCGGTATAGCGCCGGACCATCAATCTCGATACACCCTCGTCAGGGGCTAATGACTTTTTTGCCCGTACCCGCGCCCCGATGGCCGTTGCCTTTGTACGTAACGCCGCGCGGGCCGATCTATCGGAAAGGGGCGGAGGTGAAAGAGGAAAGACGAGGCGGAGTGTAGGGAGAAAATTGTCGTCGAGGAAAATGGTTCCCCAGGACAGCAAGACTAATCGACGTGATCCAATCAGGAGGAGCTGCGGAGATGATCGGAAAGCGGCGGCGGCCGCGGCGGAGGGGTCCCTCTGCCGTCCCAATCCTGTGTCCTCCTCCCCTTCTCCTCCCTTTCTTCGACGGGTGAGAAGAGAACTCGGAGCGCGCGTACGTCGGATTTATTTCCCTCCCCCCCACTCTCCTGGCGCGACTCTGTGGGTTTAACGCATCTGTAACGACTACAACGGCATACGAGGACGATGATGATGATGATGATGATGATAATTTGCCGTATCGTAGGTATATAGTTTCCCTCCTGTGATCGGCTGTTGGGGTACATGACGGGGGTGGTGATGGTGTGGGGGGAAAAGGTGGGTGCTTAAATTCGTTGTTATGTAACGAGAGGGAGTGAATGAATGAACGAATGAATGAATTAAATTTATTCTGGCTAAGGACTCGTGGTCCGTGGTGGCCATACACATTATACAGTGCCTAACGAAGGCGCAACTATTGAGCACGCAGGCACATTTTGACAAGCAGATTAAATACAATAGCAGTATCTAGTTAATG
>JAPYYV010010201.1:0-12348 GCA_030522625.1 Copidosoma aretas
GCTCGATCAGATTAAAAGAGCTCCCAAGTGTGCACGAGCGTATAATGCACACCATATCAAAAATCTCAACGTTGAATCAGCGCTGAATCAATGCAGATTTTAGAGTTGAAGATTCCACGAATAAAAGAAGTTGATTCAACGATGTAATATACGACCGATTTCCGTGTTCTTTTATTTCGTGGAACCAACGTTGATTCAGCGCTGATTCAACGTTGAAATTTTTGATGGTGCACTATTTTCAGGTTTCGCTTATTCATACTGCCGGTCATCCGTTTGTCCGTCGAGCGAAACCTTCGCGGCGCAACCGTCCGCATGGTATTTGAAAACCCGTGAACCGTCATTCCCCGACCGATCGCTCGAAAACGCGCCGGGAGTTCCGAAAATCGGTACGGCGCGAGAGAACGAAGAAAAAAAAAAAAAGCGCGCGCACTCCCGAAAAATCGGCAGCCGAAGGAAAGAAACAGAAAAAAAAAAAAAAAAAAAAAAAAAAAAAAAAAAAAAAAAAAAAAAACACCTCTCACCGCACTGTACGACGGCGCGCGGCAGGGCGATTATCGGGAAGACCCCGAATATGTCGACGATGCAGAGGCTGGCGAACAGCAGGGACAGCCCGGGGCTTCGTTCGCCGTTGTCGCCGCGCTGCCGCAGCAGCAGCGGGGCCCAGCTGCCGTCCCGGTCGTCGTTCATGGTACATGTGCGGCCGAGGAGGTGTCGCTCTCCGAACTGAATCCGGGGGCTCTCTCTGTTTTGGATACGCAATCGCGGCGAAAGGGGGGCAAATTAAAACGACTCGACTCTGCGGCTGTATACACCACCTACCCGGGGGGGGGGGCCGTACCCCGATACACTAGGCGCGGGGGGGTCGGCCACCGCGGGGGATAATGTGCGGCAAGTCTGCATGCACCAGAGGTTTTATGCCGGTTTTTCTTTTTTCCGCATTCGTTATGCAAGTACGTAGGTGTCCCTACCACCCGTCGGGTAGGTGAACTTTCGCTTTTGCGCCGCTGACTTAGATTCCCTCGTATATATACAAGGGCTTGGCTCGGCGCTGCGCGGCTGGAGATTTTTTTTTCCCCTACTTTTTTTATGATCGATCGGTACGTGCGCGGATCGATTGAACACTGTGATGGGAAGGGAGCTTTTCACGGTGGATCGGGTGATTTTTTCTTTCCATACGCGAATAAATGTACAGTTTCGTTTTGGTTTTTGACCATTTTTTATTATTTTTATTTTATAAATATATATATTTATGCATATTTTTGTATTTTACATGTTTTTAATTAATACCAAGGCAGATCGGATGCTAAACAAAAGGTGATCGGGATCTATAGAAAATCTTCAACAGCGATTTCTCAAACGAGTCGCCTGCACTGTTGTAACTTTGGCTCGAGTGATCGAAGCAAAATGAGTTTCTTTTGAACAACAGAATAAAAAAACAGTCACACTCGGACAGAAGTCTCAATGGAATACATTACAATCTTAGAAATAATATGTATCAACGCACAAACCCAATGAAGAACCATTAGTGATTTAACTTTCGTCGGTGTCGTAGCCAGGTACTTGGGGCGAGTAGGCCGGACTCGTGGGCGAGTAGCTTGGCGACGTTGGCGAATAACTGGGCGAGGTCGGCGAATAGCTGGGCGAGGTCGGCGAGTAGCTGTGACTCGTCGGGGAGTAGGTCGGACTCGTGGGCGAGTACTTTGTGCTGGTCGGCGAGTAAGTTGGGCTCGTCGGCGAGTAGTTGGGGCTGCTGGGCGAGTACTTGGTGCTGCCGCTGTGCTGGGGCGAGCTGGGCGAGTACGAGGGCGAGGTCGGGGAGTAGCTCGGCGATGTTGGCGAGTAGCTGGGCGAGGTCGGCGAGTACGTCGGACTCGCGGGTGTGTACTGGGGCGAGGTACCAGCGAACGACGGCGAGGTCGGCGAGTAACTGGGCGACGTTGGGGAGTACTTGGGCGAGGATGGCGAGTATGACGGTGATGCGGGCGAGTACTGGGGCGATGATGGAGAGTAGGAGGGTGACGTGGGCGAGTACGACGGCGAGGCTGGCGTGTAGCTTGGTGACGTTGGCGAGTAGCTGGGCGACGTTGGCGAGTAGCTCGGCGATGTGGGCGAGTACGAAGGTGAAGTGGGCGAATAGCTGGGCGACGTCGGTGAATAGCTGGGCGACGTCGGCGAGTAGCTTGGACTAGTGGGCGAGTACGAGGGTGATGTCGGCGAGTAACTGGGCGACGTTGGCGAGTAGCTGGGCGACGTCGGTGAGTACGAGGGTGATGTGGGCGAGTACGAGGGCGAGGTCGGCGAGTAGCTCGGTGATGTTGGCGAGTAGCTGGGCGACGTCGGCGAGTACGAGGGCGAAGTGGGCGAGTACGACGGCGAGGTCGGCGAGTAGTTTGGACTCGTCGGCGAGTACGTCGGACTGGTCGGCGAGTAGTTCGGGCTCGAGGGCGTCATGGTCGGGGACGTGGGCAGGTAGGCCGGACTCGTGGGCGAGTAGCTGGGCGAGGCGTTGCCGGCCGGCGACATCGGGAACGGGCTCATGCTGGGCCCCGGACTGCCCGGGCTTCCCGGCTGCGGCGAGTAGGCCGAGTACGCCGGTGAGAGTCCCGAGGCGTCGGACTGGCCCGACGGTGAGAAGCAGGCGCCTCCGGGTGTCATGCCGCTGCCGATGCTCGGCGACATACCTGCTGCCCCGTAACCAGGCGTTGCTCCCAACCACGGTGTCATCTGTGGGCTCATGCTCGGCGTGCTGACGTTGCCGAAGAACATACCCGTGCCGCCCATGATGTTGGCGCCCACCGCCATCGGGATCTCGATGCCCTGCTTGCACATCTCGGCGTCGAGGAGCAGGTCGAAGCAGCCGGTGCCGATGCGCGGCAGCTGGCCCATGATTATGTTCTCCGACACGCCACGCATGGGGTCGACTTCGGCGTGCGAGGCCGCGTCCAAGAGCACGTCGACCGTTTCCTCGAAGGAGCACCTCATGAGGGCTCCGGTGTCTTGTCTATTGATGCCGTGACGCGTGATGGCCATTAGATGGCCCTTGGCGGTCATGACGTCGCAGAGCAGGGCGAGGTGCCGGTAGTTCACGTAGAGACCGTAGAACTGCAGCACGGAGTTCATCTCCTTTTCGACGGACTTTCGCACGGCCTCGATACCCAGTACCCCGAAGATCTCGCAGATGTCGTTGGAGAAGGTCCTCACCGGATCGACGTCGCGCTCGCTCAGCACCTTCATGAGACTCGTGCCGTCGGTTTCCAGCAGCCACTCGGCGATGGCCTTGAACTCGCCGGTGTCCGTGATGACGATCTTCTTCTTGGAATCCGTTTGCGGCAAGTGCATGTACACCTTGCTGATGGCCTCGATGCCCTGCAAGGTCATGTCACTGAGCATGTTCGCCTCTATGCAGCGCAGGAACATGTCGTCGTCCATCTTGTCGACCGACTCCTCGGTGTCGGTCGTGTCCGTGAACTTGTTCTCCTCGCTGTTCATTATGCGTATGCGCAGGACGAGCTTTTCGGCGTTGTCGTCGTTAAATATACAGTTGAGATCGTCGCCGAAGCCAGCGTTTATCTTCTCGGCGATCTGTTCCATGGTCATCTTCTTGTCCGTCATGCGCTTGCGATCGAGCTCGATACGCAGCAGCCACGGGGATATTTTGGTCGGATCGAAGTCCGGCATCTCGTAGTACACATTCACGAACTCCTGATCCTCGGCGATGACCGTGTTTTGCGGTTCCGGATCGTAGTAGATCGCGGTGTTGGCCGTCACCTTCTTCAGGGTCGTGTGCTCGAGTCTGCAGAGAACGTTCTTGGCCTTTTCGGCGTCCCTGGCTGCAGCACCGGTCAAAAAGACCGTGAGAGAGGGAGCCTTGGGCTTTTTACTGATGTTGATGATCTCCTTCAATCTAGGCACACCCAGGGTTACGTTCTTGGACGATACACCAGCAAAGTGGAAAGTGTTCAGGGTCATCTGGGTTGCAGGTTCACCCAAAGACTGGGCGGCCAAGGCACCGACCATCTCACCGGGCGAGCACTGGGCTTGCTGGAACCTCGTCTCGATTTCTCCAATCAGCCACTCGAACGCCTCACCGGACAGCCTGAAATCTTCGGCTACGCATTTCGTGCAGAGGGTCGAGCGCACGAGGCACTGGAACAGCAGGGTGGCGTTCTCGTTGGCTTGTTTGCTCAGGCGATCCTCGCCGGCTACGATGACACATTTTTCGAGAAGATCCTTCACACCTTGAATTACCCTTATTGGGCTCAAATCTGTTGGTGCGCGCTTGTTGATATGGAAGATCTTTTGCACGTTCCAGATCATGCGCTGCAAGTTGCAGGGTAATACAACCTTGCTTTCACCACTGGGGAAGATCTCTCGAAGAGCAGCTCTGTCCTTGTTCAGTTGTTCCCACTCACGTTCTGAAATGACACACGTAAATTGATTTTTATACTGTAAACGTCACGGTTGAAGCCTAATGACGCGATTGTAATGCAATACGATTTCTTACCTAGTTCGGAAATAACTTCTCCGGAGCCCATCATTTCACGTACGATTTCCTCGTTGAAGATTTTCCTGAGATACCTTTCGTTACTGGGATCGAACTTGAACTTCTTTTCGAAAGCTTTGTTACTGAGCTTGATGGAGGACAGATTTTGGAACTCCACGGTCTCACCACAGAGTCCGTCCTCGCCGTAACGCAGCTGGATGAGCTGGCCGACGGAATTTCTCACGGTGCCGTCGTAGTGCACCATCACGGACTCCATAGCCTTTATCAGACGACGCTGGATGTAACCAGTTTCGGCAGTCTTGACGGCAGTATCGATAAGACCCTCACGACCTCCCATAGCGTGGAAGTAGAACTCGGAGGGCGTGAGACCGGCAAGGTACGAGTTCTCGACGAAGCCACGAGACTCGGGACCGTAATCGTCTTTGATGAAGTGGGGCAGCGTGCGCTTGCGGAAGCCGTAGGGTATACGCTTACCCTCGACGTTCTGTTGTCCTACACAGGCAATAACCTGAGAGATGTTAATGTTGGATCCCTTGGAACCTGCAACCGTCAAATGTACAGAGGTGAGAGAGAATTTTCAAATGATATCACGATGAGACGATCGAACAACGGAACAAAAACAAACCTGAAACGACCATAGCCTTCAGATTGTTGTACTCTGTCAACGATTTCTTAGCAGAACCACCAGTCTTGTCACGAGCGTCGTTTAGGATTCTGTTTACTTGATTTTCGAAGGTCTGCCTGAGCGTATTACCAGGCGTGGGCTCGAGTTCCATGTTGTGAGCCTTTTGAATGACTTCTATGACATCCTGTTTGGCTTTCCTGATGGACTCCTGGATTTCGAAGTAGGTCTGGGGATCGGCAATTGTGTCTCCAATACCAATCGAGTGACCCTCGAGCAGCAGCCAGGTGTTGATCACAGTCTGAATGTTACCGTAGAATCTACCGCAAACCTCGTGACCAAGCTCCAACATGCATATATGCAGCAGAGAACCTGCTGAGGCACCCAGTGTCTTTTTGCACAGGATACCCATGATGAGTTCGCCGTGTTCTACCATGACTTTCGTGTCACCGGGCGAGATCCATTTGTACGGACCGTCGTTCTCCTCGTCCGGATGTGTGCTGTGTTCTCGGATGACGTTGACGTTGCCGGGAATGATCAACGAGAATATCTGCTTACCCGTCCACAAGGGCTTTGGCTTCAAGATGCAAGGCTGTGGCATTTTTCCGTCCCAGCTCGGCAAGAACATAAGAATGTTCATCACCTGCTCCTTCTCTATGAAGACGTCTCGTTTCGTCATCTTTCGGACAGCCGTAAGCGTGTCTTGCACAATACCTGGAAGAAGAAAATAGTATTTGTAAGACTACCAAACTAGTACGATTTTTTTTTTTTTGCAGTAAATGTGTTTTTAACTTACCCATGACAGGTTTGTTGGCCTGAGGAGTGATAATCTGTCGAGGGGTGATGTGAATGTTCTCCACCTCGGCACGGGTCTCCATGGACTGAGGCACGTGCAGGTTCATCTCGTCACCGTCGAAATCGGCGTTGTATGGCGACGTGCAGCTGAGGTTCATACGGAATGTACTCCACGGCAGTACCTTGACTCTGTGACCCATCATACTCATTTTGTGAAGAGTGGGCTGTAAAAGGAAATACACTTGTAACGTACTACGCAACACCGAATCTCATCAACAAATACACACCTGTCGGTTGAAAATAACCAAATCGCCGTCCCGGATGTGTCTCTCAACTTTGTAGCCACACTGCAAGTGCAGATCTGAAGGCTTCGGATGGAACCTCAAATCGATACGGTCCCCGTTATCGCGTATAATGTATTTGGCGCCGGGGTAGCGAGTGTTTCCCCTGCGTACGAGCTCCTGCATCTTGTCGATGTTGAAGGGCGTGACGATTTCGGGAAAGGTCAGATTCTGAGCGATACTACGCGGCACGCCAACTTGATCGATCCGCAAGTTCGGATCGGGCGTGATGACAGTTCGGGCCGAGAAGTCGACACGCTTGCCCATGAGGTTGCCGCGGATACGGCCTTCCTTGCCCTTCAGACGAGCTTTGATAGCCTTGAGCGGTTTGCCGGACTTCTGCATAGCCTTGGGCATGCCGGGCATATCGTTGTCGACGAGCGTGGCTACGTGAAACTGCAGCATCTTGATGTTCTCGCATATGACGTGAGCTGCCGCGCCACCCTGTTCGTTCCTGAGCAGCTCGTTGTTGGATTTGATGATGTCGGATAGCTTGTGCGTCAAGTCGTCCTGATTCTTGGCCGAGCCGTACATGACAACAGCCGGACGGACGGATAGCGGTGGCACTGGTAATACGGTGATGATCATCCAGTCGGGTCGCGCGAACTTTGGGTCCATTCCCATGATAAAGCACTCCTCATCGGTTATGTGCTTGAGGATTTCCCAGGCGCGCTCTGCCGTGAGAATGATCTTTTTCTCCTGTGTGTCCTCGTTTACGTTTTTCCATTCGGCCGTGACATCGAGACCCGAGCGTCTGAAGTTCGGCTGGTAGTGACCGCAACCGCCGTGGCTTGGCTTTTTGTTGGGATCCGGCTGCTGGCTCTCCTTCGTGACGTCCAGCTCGTCACCGCCTTCGCAAATATTTTTGCTCTTGCAGAGGTCGTAGACGTGGGTGAGACGCTTTCGCGGCTGGCCTTTTGTCTTCATGACGATTTCTTTGATTTTTGGATTTTGCTGGAATGGAGTTACGTTGCTATCAAGATGGTGATACAAATGAAATTTCGCAAACAATCAGAAAAGCAAAAGTACTTACCGGATTGACCAACATTTTTGAGCAAAAGAAACAAACGCATCTGAGGATCTTGATGGTTTTTGTGATGAACCCACAGTGGAAAACTGGCTTGGCCAAGTCAATGTGGCCAAAATGTCCAGGACATTCAGTCATGTTTCCGGCACAGGTCTGGCATCGGGAGTTCCTGTCAATGACACCTTGCCTAGGGTCCATAAGACCACCAAGTTTGGGGCGACCACCTTCCATAGTTTCGGCAAAGCGGATACCGCCCTCCGTAACTGACATGCGGTGCTGAAAGTATTTTGGGTCAATTGATGGAGATTAGGAAATGTATTCACGAAGAGATTGTAAGATATTAGTCAATAAATCCGTAATCTATTGATGTAATATATGTATTGTGCAAAGATAATTGTTCGACATAATTATCTTGGATATAACTTTTGAAATAATTAAACAAAAACGTTTTATTTAGTAAAAGAAAGGACCTAACATATTGGGCCTGTTGAATGAAAAGTAAAAATGTTTTTATGCTCTACAAGACACTCTTGTGATAAAAATAGGCAAAATGTCAGCCCCCCAAAAGTAAAAAAGATTGTTTTACGAAATTGGAATAAAATAATTCATCTAATTTAATATCGCAAAAAGAATACAGATTAAAAAGAATGAATTATCAACCAGCAATCATTAAAATTAGAGGTTGGTATAATGGAATTCTGAGATATTACGCACATGGGTGGATGAACATTGGGTAATTTTGAATCTCTGTACTCTGAAACGAATTTGTAAAATGCTAATGTAAAATTTTTTTTCAAGCAACGAACTGTAGAATCAAAACATGACATAATTTGATTCCAAGTGGTGTAGTTAAATTTAAAAAAAGTGGTGAAAAAATAGTGAATAAATCTTATATTGACAAGAATTTGAATTGTAGTGTTGTAACTGTTTGTTCATGTTTGAACTGCATAATAAGTCAAGTGAAGAATCCTCAATGCACAATATTACTGTGTACTGCTTCTATATTTATTGTAAATACTGTGAATCAATCCCTTATGGTGACTACAGAATTGAAAAGAATCCAAACATATTCAGTTGCCAACTAAAATTTGTTTTTTTGTATGACTCAAGGTTAAACAGAGAAATCTTGGATGTATTACTTAGTACAAGTGGTGGAGAAAAAGCAGTACAAACAATATTAAAATTTATTGAAAGTGAGGAAATGTCAGCGTAACAAGCCACTCGTCAACAAAAATGTACGCAACAAACGTTTACAAACAAGTGTTCGGTAAAAATAAACAATACAGATTTTGTGTTCTGCATCATATCATGTTATGTACAAAAATTAGTTTTTTGGATTTGCAATTCAATGGTCAGGATGATTACAACACAGCATGAAAGTGACCTGAATACCAAATCCTGGAACCTATTTAGTCGACAAATCCAAAATTCATTGCAACAGCTGATGAGAAAGTTAAGGGTGCAAGTGTGCAGTGGAGATTCATTTGCTATAACGTCACGGAGAGGGTTTCCCCGTTTCCTCGCAGAATGCTTAGTAATATAACTTCAACGTTATTAATCATCAGGGGCCACGTCGACAGCGCCTGCATGAAAAATCTCAAAATTCACACGCAAAATTGCCAAGGACCCGCGATACGTTCGACTCCAAAGCGTCCCCAGCCCTACCGCGAGTTAAAATAAAAGAATAACAACAACAACGGCAGACAGGGAAGGCACGCGCTGCTGCAGGCCATTGGCAAGACGCCCGTCCGACATCCGCACACACCTATATATCATGCACATTGCACTTTTGTCATTTCCTCGCATTTTCCAAGGAAAAAACGAAGGCCACAGGAAAATCAGGGTGAATAATGACAGAAATGGCGAAACTCACGATTTCTTCGGGCGAGAGGATGCCGAATTGGACCCTCTTCACCATCCGTATCGGCGCTTTCGAGTCGTTCGTGGCCATCTTGGACGAGCAACAGGAGACTTTTGTCCCTCGTACCGTGCCAGAAGGGCTTCTCTGGCCTTCTGCCGCTTCTGCGCGGCAAGTCGAGCTGGCGTCGACCGCTATATTATTATATATATATTTATACATCTGGCGCCATCTAGTTTTGTGACGTCGTTCGTCGGTTCATGACGCTATGTAGGGATGGGTGGAACAATATATGAAATGAACTTAACTTATTACAAAAAGTAAAAATTTCAGGAAATTATACGTAATTTCAAGTGTTGTTGGAAGTCCAAACAAAAAATTTAAGTGCTCAACTGCAAAAATTATAAAACTATTTTGAGATTTTCGAATTTCTCGAGAGAAAGTGTGACAAATTGACGGTAACTGAACCATAATTGTGACGGTCTTGGACAAGTGTTTTTTTTAGAGTCTCGGAGTCGATTAATCGAGCGATATCAAGTTGGAGACAAATACTTGTGCTAATTTCAAAAAAGTTTTGAAAAGTTCAAGGAAACAATAACGGCACTTTTGTATTCACATAAAATGTTATTTTACCAAGTTCTCCATCGCTTGATAGTGATCAACGAGTTTTGCACAGCAGTTAAATTTATTTAAAATTTGAGGGTGAATGTAAACGATAGGCACAGTTAAAAAGATAAACAGAATTTTTTATTCTGAAGTAGTTCATTATTTACAAAAAAAGGCGCGCTTCAAGTTTATTACAATGATAGTCAATAATATTGTTCCGTTGGAAAGTTGGAATCAACTCCAACTTCTGCTGCGGCGCTTGTGATCTTTGGAATGTTTCTGACTTTTATCATCATCGTGACCATCCTTCGATTTGTCCCTTTTTTTTTTGCGCTCCTTTTTGTGCTTCTTGTGACTTTTCCGCTCGCCGTGATCATTTTTTCTCTCTCTGGACCTGCTTCGTTTTCGCTTACCGTCCCGTTTTCTTTCTCCAGATCGACTTCTGCTGCGCCTGCTGGATTCATCCTTTGATTTCTCATCGGGCCTTTGTTCACTGGAGATACCTGTTTTTGGTTGATCACTACGTTTCCTCTCCTCTGATCTACTGCGACGTTTGCGGTCGTACGAACTGTTGTACTTTGCTTTGGTTTCGTACCAAGAATCACTCTTACCGCGCGCTCCATCTTGAAAATCGTATTTTTCACATTTTTCCCGGGAACGAGATTCATGCTGACCAAAATGCTTTCGTGAATCTTGTGTTCTTGAAGAGTTGTCATAATCACCGTCTCTGTAATGACTAGAATTCTTGTAACTGCTACTGTGATCTTTATCATGGTATTTTTTATATCTATCACTGGAAGTATCATAACTTTTATGTTTTGAGAAAAATCTGGAACCCTTATCCCAGTCCATTGCATCATCTTTTTGCTTTTCTTTTTTATATTTATCGTCATTAAAGTAGGAATTAGAATAGGAACTTTGATCATCCGTAGAGTCAGGGATACCATATTTTGACGAAATGTATTCCTTATACATTTCCATTTGTTGTTCAACGATTTCTTTCAAAATCTCAGTGTGAGTTTTTTTGTTTGTATGCACTCCCCTGTATTTTGCTCTACGCCTCTTCAAATTTCTTTCTTGTTGCATAAGTTCTAAAATAGTAGTATTTTTTTCTTCTTTTTTTCTAATACATAAAAAGTAGTATGGTTACTTGAATTCAAGATTACGACTTTACTTTGAATGAACAAAACTTACTCAATGTTTTCCATATCTGTAACATCTTTGCCACTATTGGGCGCAACAGTGTTGGCCACCACATAATCATACATTGCTCTTCTCTCATCAACTGTAAAATCACTGATAAGCCTGTCTGATGTCATAGGAATTAATTTTTCTTCATCACCTGTTATTGTCACAAAAAAATTGCAATTCAAAGTAAGTTTCATGTTAATGGTATGAAGCTTTCAATGTTATGAAAATATCTATGATAGAGTTATGTGATATATTCCTGTATTTATTCATGAAACAATAAATATATTCATTACAGTAAAGGATAAGAAAAAAGGATATAATGATTCCACGGTGTGAATAGCACTCATAAGAGTCTGAAAAAATCGGAGCAGTTCAATCATGATAATCATTGGTATTGTTTTTCATTTATGAGCTATGGAAAAAAATACAATTGTACCAACCTATGTTCAATTCAGGATTATTTCCTTTTGCTTCCTGCAGCACTTTATGCTGAAGTTCTATATCTGAAAACAATTTAAACATTTAATGACTGCTTAATCAAAGTAATATAAAAATAGAGTAAGTAGAATTACAAAAGAGAAAATGAAAAGAGAGTTATGCCATGGAACTCTGAATCACTTGCAATCAGGAAAAGCTTACCAAATTGGATTGTCGAAGGTGATTCTAAAGGTAGAGCTGATTCTGGAAGTGGCTTGCAATCTTTGGTGTATCCTAAGGTGTTCCACTCACACTGTACAAGGTGTTTTTCTGCGCTTCTTTCTGGTACGCGATGTCCTGAATTGAAAGGACATATGATGTACGGTTCCCTCTAAAATTATGAAAATAGTTTTTAATTATATTTATTTTTGTTGAAACAATTGCCTTTCCATTTATTTAATTGGTTATGTCGTAACTCACATATTTGTTAACTTCATCATAATCATATCCGTGAAAGTTACACAATTCTTTGATTTGTTCGTCAAAATCTTGCGTAAATTTTTTCAGTTCTTCTATATATTTTTGCTTTTCTTCGAGCGTTGGCTCTGGTTCCTCTTCCATTTTTAATTTTTCTACCAAACACTGATCAAACAAGAATATTATATCGTGGTTGCCGCATAACAACGTGTATGCTGGTATGCACGATGGTATGCATCAGATATAAGTATATAACATATACATTTTTTTTTTTTTGAATGAGAAAATAAAGCTTTATTAAGTCCTTAAAGGCTTTTAAGTAATAGCTAAAACCTATAACATATAAATGATGTGAATTGCAGACAGCAGTAATGATATGAAAATATGAAATGGCAGCTTACTTACAAGCAGTCAACGAGGTCCAGCACCATTTGGCGCGGCTAGTACTTGGATGGGTGACCGCTCAAGCCAGGGCTCGTCGTTTCGCCGATGCTGCTGATTTCGAGGGTC
>JAPYYV010010202.1:0-22040 GCA_030522625.1 Copidosoma aretas
CCCCCTGGGTCGCCCTGTGGTGCAGGAAAACCTCTTCCATGAGGGAAAAACCTACACCAGGACCAGCCACGGGACTTGGGAACAAATCCCAGCCGGAAACAGTTTTTGAAAAAAATCCTGCACTGACCGGGATTCGAACCCTCGCCCCACTTGAGCAGCCGTACCTCAGACTTGCTCCTTAGCCAACTGTGCTACGACTGCTCCAATTGTAAAATATATATTTTTTGACAATAAAGCCTGATGAGGACTGCGCACCAGCTGCCAAATTGTTGCACATAATTTGTGTATTGATTCTTGTCCCTAAAGATCAAAATACTTGAGAGTGATACTATGGAGAGCGAAATGAGAGATTCTAACGGTATTTATTAACCTGTGATATTAACCGTATGACTCCACAGAGTTGATTAATAAGCTTAAGAAAAATTTTTGTGTACGAATCGACTATATTACTTTTGATTTACATCTATAAAAAGTTTAAATGAACATGTTACAAAAATTTGTATGTTGTCCATAACTTTTAAAATAATTTTACGCATTATTCTGTTTCTACATGATGCACGTGTGTACGTTAATAATATTAAATCACCTGTACAGACCAATGCTGATTCTACTTTTGACTGTAATATTGTGTGTTAAAGAAAGTTGCACATGGGCAGAATGTGCAACTCCTTAGTATAAACATCCACAACGATTTATACTATAACATTAAGGAGCGACAGTATTGATATTTCTGTCCCTTTTGTCTTAACTTTCTGTAGTACGTCTTTGAATGTCGATTCCTGAATCACTTGTATTTAAGTAGTACGCAACATTCATAAATGTTCACATATAACCCTAGGTATTAACTAGTCTTCAAGTTGAGTCGTACGTCTTTATTCAAATTAATAATGAAATGAGGTAGTAATACAAATATTTTGATACCTTATTAGAGTAAGAGTTAGTTGCAGTGTCCATGCTATCATGATTTTTTTAAGTACAGGAGTAATTTCATGTCATGTACTGGATAGGATTTTTCAAGAGAAATTTTCTAGTACATTTTTAAATCTCTTTTGATATACATTCTTGTATAAAAGCACATATTAAAATTGGGGTATTCTAGAGTCCTATAAATTTTGGAAAAGACATTCTTTGGATTAAACTTAATCCTATACAAACATAAAAAAAATTAATTTTATAAGATTTCATATGTGGCGTATCAAAATAAATTAAGATACATTTGAAAACATTCACTCTTTGTTCCACAGTGACATCACACTTCTATGTGAATACGCAAATTTAATAAAGAATTCGAAGATTTATCGTCATTTCATGATGCAAAAAAGTTTGTGTAACAATTCAAGCTGATATCAGCATTCTGAACATTATGTAAAAAAATTGAAATAATATAAAAGGGAAAGACCAGAGTAGCTTTTAAGGGTATTTCACAATAAAAAAAAAATAACAAAAAATATGGTAATAGATTATCGAACTAAAGTATTTTAAAGTGTTAATAATTTTATGAAAATATCTTAAAGTCTGATAACGCAAATGATTACGGAATATTATTCTGCTGTGTATTAATTTACGATAACTCTCACAGGAATTGCACATCCATCCGAAAGCTGAAAAAAGTGATAAAAGACAAATCGGGGCTCCTATGCCTGGCACGTTGATAGAAATTCATGTACATGTTAATGATGTCGTAGAAAAAGGTGCTGCTCTTGTGGTCCTCTCAGCAATGGAGATGTAGATGGTGATTCAAACACACGGGCACCACAGGCTGGTAAAAAAAAAAAAGTACTGAAATTGCTCAAGGAATGAGATTCGAGGGCATCGATCTTCTTATCAAACTAGAATAATATGTATTAAAGACTTAATTATAATATATGGTTAATTAATAGCTCCCCTTTTTTATGCAATTGAATTAAAAATACTCATACATGCATGCTTTTATTATTTAGTTATCGTACATAAACAATATTACAAATTACATACTGTTTATTTATCTTAAATGACATCTATACAACAGTACAGCTATCTATGTCTACCTCAGCCTATCTATGCACACATTTGAGTAAATCTTTTAATATTATGAGGTTGTTTCAAGAGTGGGGCTGAGTATCCACCTATAGTTATTTTGGTGGGCTTGTTATCCCCACCCCCGCAAATCCCAACAATATATGGGGAAACTCGCTTGTTTTCGCTGTGATGTTAATCCATACAAATTAAGGTTGAATCCCCCACTGTGCTAACAAACAGTTTTAGATGCTCCCTCCCCATTCATCCCCACGCACCCTACCCCCACAGCATTGCAACAAATATGGTAAAATTCGTTTAACTTCTTCGTAATTTTCATGGTTAATTTTGTGGGATTCCCCCCCCCCCCCCCCCCCCCTACACACAGCTAGACCACATACCCAAATCTTTCAAAAAATAGCTTATGTCTTCCAAAAGCAAACTAAGCTCCCTTAACGCTCCTAACTAGCCACTCTAACATGCGAATATATCCAAAAACGACCATAGTCTCCAAAAACCAGGCTCAGTTCCCCTACAGCCTCCACATCAGTAAAAAATAACTTTAGTAAACTTAAAAGCTTAGTATATTAATCAATATTTTAATATATTATTGGACTGTTTTCATATGTGAACAAATATATACCGAACAAATGTTTTTGTTTGTAAGATATGAAATAGATCTATTGCATTTTCTATTATTAATATCTTCTAATCAGTTTAATTAGCACAGTTTGTAGTTAAATATTACCAATTGGCGATTTTATTTCAATAAACCAGTTATTCGCAAACTTTTACTTCAAAAACTCATTTAATACGAACGATTGTACTCAACTCATCACATGTCGAGTTTTTTTGAGAATTTTCTTTAGTAACTCTATTTTAAATCAGTTACGGAGTAATAGAGGCTTTAAAAAACAAGAATCGGACAATATACCAAAAAGATACCTAGTTTTTTCAGCTTTATTTTCAATTAAGAATATGCACTTATGCGATGTTGCAAAATTGTATGCAATAAAATGTTTTAAACTCAACAAAGTACTTGTACATTGTTCTTCAATATCTTATGCATGTAGCATGTCAAAAAAAGACTCTACTAATATCATAAATTCAAAAATGGGGGAGAGCCTTCGTGAGAATTGTGTCTTATTAAACTTATAAATGGCAGCATATCTTAACGCCTTATATTGGATCTGTTTTGCTTTTGAGTGTTTCAAATGGCAGTGCTCTATTTATTCAATCTTTTATAGATTAAGATTAGAACATAGATAGTTATTAGAAAATTTCTCTGTTTGGTACAGATTGTTTTTGTACATCCATTATTAATAGTGCTTGATTACAATCTGAATGAGAAAATTTATAGAGTGGTAAAATTTTCGCGATACACTATTGAAGAAAACTTTACTTTGCTGATAATTTCTGTTCGGATATTGCAAGACTGTTTGTGCATAGTTAGATTAATCGCAGTTTCATCTTTTATACATGTGGATTCCTATGATATATATACTAAGAATAGTAGGTTTGTGTCGATACGTATGCTCCTACGTTCTGATTACTTGCATTTTTTTTTGGTAAGTAAGAATGTTATTTCTTTTGCATTAGAGTTTTTCATAATACTGTTTTTTTCCAAATGCTCTAAAGGGCATCATAAATACTCCAATTGTTATATCTTAATATGAATTTATATAATTGGATCTGTTATTTATTATTGCATTCTGCTAAATTTGTTATTGTTATAAAATTTGAACCGATACCATTTTGAAAACAATGACAATAAGTTCCAAACATTTATTATGGAATCAAACATCTTTTTGTAAGTGTTTTTTCACACTTATTCAAATGGTTTCGATAAGCTATTTGAACACACTGACTTAACACGGATTCTTATGATAACAGATTTTGTTTATTATTGAATACCCTCTAGATCTTGTGACGGAGTCCTCCACAAACTTGCCTTGAAAATGAATTTTTGACAAGTATAAACATTGTTATTTTATAAGAGTTATTTTCCTGTATTTATAAGATAGTCTTCTTATATTTAACAATAAACATGGAGCACACTAATTATTGCTGCCATCCATACAAAATCGCAAGTCACATTGGAAAAGACTTAAGGAGGTTTGGGAGTCTCGCTCAGAGGGGCGAGGAACGGGGAGTCCCCCCGGCCCACGCAGCTAGGCCCCTTTTAACGCGGATCTTCTTTTGCAGCCTACAAACTGATGTTACTGTAACTGTAATCGTTTGTATTTCAAAAAAATCTCTGGCAAGTCGTGATTTTTTTGTTAAACATCTTGCTAGTATCCTAAGATATCTGCAGGGAATTATTCTTCTGTTCTTATAGATTTTTATTGTACCTTAATTCGAGTAAATAAGCAACTTAATCTCATTCTCTCATAAGAGACTGCGTTGAAAACACAATTTTCAACAATTGTTTTCTAGAAATTTTCTCTGGCAAAAAGTCTAAAAAAATCCATGGAGTCTTTTATTGTGCTCAACTATAACATATACTATTTTCAGCAAGATTCTAAATTTTCAATTTTTCTCCCAAACCTCCTAAAGATCTCTCTTGAAAAAATCTTAAGGGTAAATTTCTTATAAGTTTAGCAAATGCTAAAATTTGTTGGTATTACAGGAATTATGGTGATCAGAGTCGTGATTGTGTGGAATCAGACAGTAAAAGAAGACATATGAGTAGAAGTGAAAGTACTTCTGAAGAGGTTTCTGAGCCTGATGCTGTCTCTATTTTTTCAGCAAAACCTAATATGGTTCGGTGTCAGAGGGAGATAGAATTAGAAGAGATGCTTGACATAATCAAAGGCAAGTAAAAAGTTTATCGAGAAAGAATCCTGTAAGATTTGGCATCTTGACACTTGCTCCACAATCAAGGTTAGTACAAAAAATTTCGGAAGAATTCGGGTGCAGTTGGTAAATGGCACAGATATCTAAGAAACTCAAGGCATCAGAGGATATTTTAGGAATGCCTTTGGTAGAGATGGATCAAAAACCTCCAGAAGAAACAGTTACAAAAGTAGTTAATTTCTATATTAGTGATGCAAAAAGCAGGATTATGGTAGTTAAAAAAGAGGTTTTTTTACTAAAAGGCGTTGAAGGTCGTATTTAAAGAAAAAACGACTAATCCTGATGGATTTAAGAGGGCCTTTTTATTATATCGAGAAGAGAAGCCAACCTTTTTCGTTAACTTCAGTAAATTTGCTAATATCAGTTCAAAATGCAGTCAATCGGCAGGTGCTAGTGATACACATTCTGTTTGTGTTTGCACAATTCACCAGAACTGCAAGTAAATGTTCGATGCTCTACATACAAAAAACAACTCATGATTCAAAGATAGTTATTATTGATTATAAAGATTGTCTTTGAATGATTCGTTGCAACACCCCTTCTGAAAAGTTTCACTTCATTGATTGCAATAAATGTTCGGAAATTGAAACTCTTTTGGAATTCCTACAAAAACTGTTGGAAGAGAAAAATTTTTTTCAAATACAATTCACGGCATGAACTAGAACTTATCGTTTGAGCTTACAGACAGAAATATTACCTACGACTGATTTTCTAGAGAAGTTAGGCAATAAATTACTACTTTTAAGACCCCATAGCTTCATTGCAAAAATGCATTCCAAGTTCTTCGAACAAACCAAAAAAATTTGTGTATTGCTAACGTTCTCGTAGTTTTAGACTTTTTATAGAACTATAAATACGTACTTCAGGATACATCGCAAGCATTTTATTTCAAGACCACTCAATGCACTATATTTATAGTGGTTTACCATCATAGGATAGATCAACAACTTTAACATCAAAGTATTGTATTTTCATTAAATAGCACATGACATTATACGGCAGGCGTGTACGCGATACAAAGAATGCTTATCCGATACATTAGGAAAAGAATTAATGCAAAGAAAACTATATAATTCGGCGTCAGAGCTAAGGAGCCGTTCAAAAATGTGTAGCTAATTGCTATCCTTGTAAATCACAAGAAAGACATTGGTTTGAAGGCAGAAAAGCATTATAACGCCACTGCTTACGGTAAGTTAGCATCAGATGGTGTCGGAGCATCATTTAGGAGAGAAGCTACTCGAAGTAGTCTCTTGTGTGATCCATCTGACAGAATTAAATCTCCTGATGAATTACTTAGCTGGGGACGGATACACCTTGCTACAATAACAATATTATTGTATACTAAAACAAAGCATGATAACCAATGATTGTGTTGTGTTTTGTTATTAATTATCATTGATAAGATCAGTAAACATGTTCGAAAGAGATTCGACGAGGCTCCAGACGTTTCCGAAATAATAAAAAGTCATAGATTTACATTAGTCTAGAAAAGTAAACTGATCATGAAAAAGTTTTTCCTTGCTGAAAGTGAAACCAAACTTATTAACGAAACGAGATATTGTATTATAGTTTGACAATTACTGTGATTTTTGGTTATAAACCCAAATTTGACTTTTAATGAACTATTATTCCATCATATTTCATGTACATGTAGTACAGTACTTTAAATAATTTTTTATATGCAGGCATTCATATAAATGGAGATTCTCAGAGTGGGCATATGTGATACGTTTATATGTAGAATTTGTAGACTGTATTACGATCAGATTAAATATATTTTTTGGTATCTGTTGGCGATATTTTTTGTGGTTTTATGACATGTTTTGTTGTATATTTAGATTTATATTGCTTAATAGCCAGTATGTATGCACAATGTCAATATTTATTGATTAAACATATAATGATTATGATGTTTGTTTGAATTCATAAAAAACACTTTAGGTGTCGGAATGTACAAATCATACATTAGCAAAGAATTCATGTATAATAGGAACAAATGCAAATATTAAACATGTTCTTTTTTTTCTTACATTTTAAAATCCGACTAAACATTCAAAGAAATATATAAGGCAAGTTTCTGCATTTTCATTTTTTTGGTAAGATCTCACACGCAATAAGTGCTTCAAATAGTTTTCAAATATTTAAAAAAAAAATTCGAGAAAGGTTTAAATTAAATTTGCTATTTTAAGAGTATACAAATTTCCAGAATAAACTTAACTAATGCCCCAACGATAACCTAATACACTCTGTAACTAAAAAAAATCATTTTTATTAATATTTATTATTTTACTTCAAATATTTTAAATCATTACAATATAACTTCAATCTGTTATTCAGCAGCACAAATACTATAATACGCGCTATTTTTATAAGAAGCAGAACGTTCTCGTAATATTGTCTGCAACGTAACAGCTGCTAATATAAACTTTAAAAATCTAAAATTTGAATCTCAAGTAAACGCCCAACAAAAAGTACAATACACTGTTTTACTACAATAAAACAATAACTTTTTTAGATGATTCCACAATATTGTATGCTATCCGCAGTTTTGAATTGTATAAATCATACCTGATGATGTGTAACTTTTGGTATTAAATTCACTTCAAAGTAGAAGTGGCTAATTAAGAGCTCGTTTAAAAAATTGGATTTTTTTCTTGTATGAATTTTTATATGCGATTCTGACCAAAAATAGACGTGTTTGTTCACTAACATCCTTAGACATCATTTATGTATCATGGAAACATACAACTTTAATTGAAATAATTTCTAGGATCAATAAGCTTAAAAGTACTGGTTTATTAAGGGTTTAGTTGAAACATAGTCTTTGTATCATGTCGTTTTTGCCGCCATTTTGTTTAAAACAAAATAAAAAATTATTAACCAATATTTGCAGTTTAATATTCCACTTGTGCTTTTATAGAACTCAATACTCCTTGAGTAATAATTTGTTTTTACACACTCAAGTAAAAAGTACTAGTATTTGATAGTTCTAGCGAGCATGTTGGAACATATGACGTGCTAGAACGATACTACTATATCCTAATCGAGAAAACCTTTTTTTTTTCTCAAGTAAATCCATTCACAACTTGAATAGCTTCTTTTTTTAGCTATTCCGATGAAAAAGTGCATGAGCCACGTGTCTGAAGATGACATCTTGTTCTTTAAAGTATTACAATGATATATATTTACAAATCTTGTTTAAAAATAATTCACCGTAGCATTTTTTAAAACACGAGTAGGACCAAATCACATGTTTTTCCACGATTTTGGTGAAAAAAATGTATCAGTGACGTTTTTTTAGCCGCCATGTGGGATTCTACAAATAACCAAAATTTTCACAAATATCTCTCTTAAAAATGATACAAGACCTTTCATTTAATCCTTTGTAGACCCTAATCTTATCAATGCAGCAAGTCTTACAATCGATTTAAAGAAAAAAGTGCCACGTTGTTTTTGCCACCATTTTGATTTACATGAAAATTAAAATTTTTTGTACATATCGTTCTCTAAAGTAGAATCCAAGACTTTTTATTTACTCTTGTGATCCCCAATCTGATTGAAGCAGGAAGCTTCGCAATCGTTTTAATAAAAAAAGGTGAAGGTCCCGTGGTTAAGGCAGCCATATTAAGACGATGATTCTTTTTTTTTTACATCAATACACGGCATCTACAAAAAGAAGAAATTAGCTACATGTATCGCTTCTATACGCTTTAAAAAATCTAAACGCTTTTTGGAGAGTATGGGATCCTTGTAGCACGTGTGTTGGCCATAGTTTAAGGTCCGTGGGTACTCAGGATTGGTCACAATATATTCATGTAAATATCAGCACTAACAATTAAACTTAAAATAAACTTAGGTACGTTCAATTTTCAACAAGCACCTCGGGTTGATAGCACGGAGTTTCAGTGTAGAGATATCAATCAAAATCAGAAAATAAAATAAAAATAGTTACGAAACTTTAAATAAGTGATAAAATACTTCGTTCTCCTTGGGTTGATCTACAACAGCACGAAGGCAAGTAGATCAAGGGAACAATTCACGATATCAATTTGGGAAATATGAAAACAATTAAAAACTTTGATCATCTTGGGTTGATAGACAATGAAAAGACGAGTGGAATATCAAAAGGCAAAACTCATAGACCATCAAATCGAGAAATTATTTGTTTTTTATTGTTTAGAAGTATTTACAATATTTTAGTGAAAAAAATATGGATCGGTTTTCCACTTGCAATAATGATAAGTGGTAATGACTAACTAAAATGATCATTATCATACAACAAAGATATAAGATTCTTCCTTAACTGTTGGACTTAATATAACTAACAATTCAAAGGAGTCCAAATTTATTTATTTACTTGTTTGATTGGTTAGTTTCAAGGTCACTCACAGTATGCATAATAATTATTTATTAATAGAGCTATCTAAAATTGAACTAGCAGTTTTAATTTTGGCAACTCTGATCAGAGATTCGGCATCCTTGTACAGCTCAACAACACGTCCTAACAGCCATATACCTGAAAAATTATTCTTGTTTTTTATAAGAACTGGATCAACAATCTGCAAGGATCTTTTAGGAACAAACTATTTAGATCTAGCTTTCATTAAGGTTGAATACTTTGACAACCATCTCTTCCAAAAAATCTGTAAAGCCTGCGTTTAAAGTTTCCATCTTTCCAGAGGTGGTTTGTTCAGAGGCGATATGTTTTCTAAAGTACAATCATGTTCTGCAACAAGAGATTAGGGTCTTAATATCAAAAAATGAGCCGAGGTTAAAGAAGTCAAATCATTGGGGTCATCAGAAAGACAATCTAATGGTCTTAAGTTAAGGCAGGATTATTTCTAATATAACAGAGTGGTAAACTTAACAAAGGTCAAGATTTGCTCACCTATAACACGTTTTAGATGAAATTTCGGCAACTTGCCGCGTGAGATCCAGAAATTATGACGAATTGTTAGCAGTGTCAATTGAACACCTCTGTAAAGAGTAAGCGTATTATAGTATTCAATGAGTAAAAAAGTGAGTTAATTCTTATCCGTCAAAATTATGGGATGTTTGGAGTCAGAATCCAACAAAGCCCTGTTTATACGGCCACCAACACTAATTAGCATTTCTCATGATTTTCAAAAAAATTGTTTGCTAATTCTTTACCCCTGATTTTTATTGTGATTTTTTTTCCCTGAATTTTTTGATGCCCATCTTCACTGCAAAAATAATTATTGAAAGTGCCAAAAATTTAATCAGATCCTGTGGCCCCAAAACGTTTGCTATTGGTCAGCTCAGTCGTGACGTCACGAAGATATAAACAGCTATATTTTAAACTGGAGTAAATGAAAAAACTATGATTTTTAATTAATTAATCGCAGTAGTAAGAGTTTTTTAAGTGTAAAAGTGATTGGGAGCTTTTAATAGTTATCGAGACTCAATCACTTTCTTTGTCAAATCGGCACCAAGTGCGGAAATAGTGATTGTAAGTTGCTTAACCTTTTTTATATATCTATATAATATATGTTTATGCAAACATTATATTTGTTGTTTTGGCTTAAAGATAAGATGAGTATAGAAAACGATGGTCTACTGAATCCTATAAAGAGTACTTCATGCAGGTCATGTTTTATTCCTTTCTGCCTCAGTACATCACTAAAATGTCTTGAAAAAATTTAATTACTGTGCCTAAATCTGGTATTGTACCCCATAAATTTCGATTGCAAATAAATCGACCACCACACAAGCACAATTCAAGTTCTACTGCGGTTGAAAAACTGAACAGAAAACGCTTGATTCAAGAAATTCTGGCAGAATCAGATGGCAGAATCAGATGAAATTCAATATGGATCTAGCTGTAATTTTGTGATGTAATTTTTGACAATATTAACGCTAGAATAGGATTTTTATGGTGAAGATATTTTTTTGGGGGAGAGAGTGTTTGGAACTTCTACTTGATTAAAAATCTCGATAATGACACGCATTATACAAAAAAATTCAAATGATTTTAAACAGTATCAAAATCCTCGGGATTTGGCAGAGATAGAAGATTCAACTTCTTGATTCTGAACAAACCTAATGTTCCTGAAGTCTTAAACGTTGTAGCCCAACGAAAAATTAATTTTGCTTTGCTTGTTAAGAAACCGTTTTGAATCAATAGTAATTGTAGCGTAATGTAAAAAACAACGCTTAATAACCTTCTAAAAACAGTTTAAAAGCATCTGAGACTTCCATTGTCACCGAAACCACAAGTGATTTGGTTTTCCGGTAATAAAACACGATTAGCTACTAACTGTGAAACAAATTTATTTTTATCAGTTATGTAGTAAGTATAAGCATTTGCTGGACGAAAACAGAACTCTAGAAACCTAACCTCAATTTTTAATAGGTAAAACACTATAAAAAATTCGGAAAATATCTTACTATTATGCGTGTAAAAATCGATCAGCAAATTAAAAAATGCCTCAATCGACATTATTACTCAGGCATGCCACAATTACACCTACATAAGTAATAGCAGCCCGAACAGAAATCGTACCCTGGCTGTAACGGGGGCCTAGCTAGGCAGCTATTGTGCCTAGCTAGGCCCCCGTTACAGCCAAGGTACGATTTCTGATCGGGAGTCTCGAAAAATCTAGCCTTACTTTCTTATGGGTGAAAATCTTTGAAAAAATCGCAAAATTTTTTACTTTTTTGCGCGTAAAAATCCATTAGCAACGTTAATAATGCTATAAAAGATATTATTACTTAAGCAGTACATGATTTTCCCTACTTGAGAATATAAGTCTCCGTAAACCTAACCTTTATATTTATCCTATCTTTAAAAAATGAACTACTTTGAGTGAAGCCAAGATAAAACGATTCTGATTGGCTAATTTGATGAGAATAATGTGAAGCCATTGGTAGGCACTAACGGGATTGTGTACATGCTATTAGTTTTTAGTAAAGCTGCGAAGCACGCGTAGGTTTGTCTAGTAGGTAAAAAACTTTAAAAACTTCACTTAATTCATTACTTTTCTGCGTGTGAAAATCGATAAGAAACTTCAATAATGCTGACATTAATATATTTATCAAGAAAGTTTATAGTTACACTCACATAAGTAATATCATCTCTGGAAACCTAACCTTACTTTTTTATAGGTGTGAACATTAAAAAATGTAAAAAAAATATACTTGTTTGCGTGTCAAAATCGATTAGTGACTTGGATATTGATAAAACAATAATCGGTACTTACACAGTAGCTAAGTACACCTACATCAGTAACGTGAGTTATCAAAAACCTAACTTTCATATCTTGTAGGTGAAAAATTTTGAAAAGTTCTCCTAATTTCATACTTAATTGTGTGTGCAAATCGATTAGCATCTATGATGTTAATAAAATAAATATCATTACATACACAGTACATAAGTACACCCAAGTGTGCAATATCAGTCTCCGGAATCCTAACCTCAATTTTTGATAGGTGAACAACTTAAAGAAATTTGCCGAATTTCTTACTATTTTGCTTGGCAGAATGGATAAGAAGCTTGGATATTCATAAAATAAACATAAGTTCTTACTCAGTACATAATTACACTCACATAAGCAGAATTAGTTTCCGAAAACCCACGCTTACTCTTTTATAGGTAAAAGACTTTGAAAAATTCGCAAAAATTGTTATTTTTTAATACCATAGGTAGCTAAAAAATTATTAAGGTTTCAAGTCACATTATAAAGCTTATCTATTTGTATTGGAAAAAAGGCAAGTCTTTGCTTATTTAATAAACTCAATGATCGATCATTCAAAGAGTTGTTTCTATGTGTTAGTAGCAATATCCACTTTATCTTTAGTGAATTGCAAATCGATTTTGATACGCGAACAATTAACAAATTTCCCAAACTTTTTAAATTTTTCCACCTATAAAAAATTGAGTTAGGTTTCCAGAGACTGACATTGCTTATGTAGGTGTAATTATGTACTGTCTAAGTAATAATATTAATTTAAGCCATATTTAAACTTCCAATCGATTGTTACACACCAAAAAAAATTGAAACTGCGAATTTTTCAAAGTTTTTCAACATTAAAAAATTGAGGTAAGGTTTTCGGAGAATGATATCGCTTGTGTAGGTATTTTTATGAGCTGCTTAAGTAATCATATCGATTCTAGCATTATTTTAGTCGTGAATCGATTTTTATACGCAAACAACTAACAAATTACCCAAAATTTTCAAGGTTTTTCACCTTTAAAGAAGTAAGGTTACGTTTGCAGAGAGTAATACTGCTTATATAGGTGTAATTATGTACTGCTAAAATATTGACACCGATTTTAGCATTATTCAAGTAGCAAATCGATTTTTACTTGCAAAAAAGTATCAAATTTTGCGAATTTCTCAAGGTTTTTCATCTATAAAAAATTAAGGGAAGGTTTTTCAAGACTGATATTGCTCATGTGGGTGAACTTATGTAGTACGTAAGTCATGATATTTTTTAAATTTATATCCAAGTTGCTATTAGATTTTTACACGCAAAGAAGTATGATATTATCTCAATTTTTTAAAGTTTTTTACCTATCAAAAATTAATGTTAGGTTTCTGAAGACTGATATTGCTCATATATGTGGACTTATGTACTGTGCAAGTAATGATTTTTATATCCATTTTTTGGGTATATATTAATATCATAGTGCAGAAAATTTCGGAAAAAATGACAGCATGTTGAATATATCAATACGAATGCGTACAAGTTATTCTAAAATGGTTTTATGACAGCACAACCTTTAAAACAAAAGAAACGCTATATCTCGACAGGTAGACAAGATAGGTCAGAAATAAACATTTTTACAATTCGATGCACACATGCATGCGTTATTTGATTAAAATTTTTTGTATTGTTTAAAATAACACAATTCAAAAAAGATACGTGTATAAGTTGCTTTGGTTTTAGAATAAATTTATTGCATCACAGGTATATTTTTTTTATTTGTCATGCCGTTTACGACAATAACTTCCATCTCCCCTCCATCACTTACTCGCTCTCTCTCTCTTGATCTTTCTTCTGTTACATATGTATACATGGATCAACCCTCGAAGTCCTGACTTCTGTGGTGTATCACACGTGATGGACCCAAGTTTTTCTCAATAAATCGCTCTTGTAAGATCTTTTAACTGACTTTAAAGTTAAGTCACTTGTGATAACTCGTTTGGCTTGCTCTTATAAGTAAAGCTACTCTTTGAGCCTTTGTGTACATTGCTTTTTTAAGTGAGGTCGCTCTTGTAAGACTTTTTTTGCGTTATAAGTTTAGTAGCTCTTATAAACTCTATTGGCTTGCTTGCCATAAGCTGAGCTTCTATTGGGACCTTTGTGTTTTTTAGTCTTTTTGTGGTTGAAGTGTTGTGGTACCAGCTCCATGCTGGGTTAGGTTGTGCCGCTTGGCTGCTTCCCTTGGAACGTGATCTAGCGCGTGAACGGCTGCGTCTCTGGCATCTTCCTAGAGTGTTGTTGATCGCTATTTGGGCAGGTATTGACAGCCAGCTCAGCCAGGGTGGCTTATAACGCCTCCAGGCACTTGAGCAGCTGGTCATCAGTGGCTCATCTGCTCATAGCCATGACACCTCTGATGCTGTTGGCCACGATCTCGTCAGCTGCAGTGAGAATCTCTTCAGTATTAGATGCCTTAAAAAATTTTAGTAGGTTTTGAGTGTTTACTGGGAGTATGAAATTTCCATTTTACAATCAACGCATCCTCTCGCATACGTGTGCCTGCAAAGGACTTCATTTTCCGCCATAGCTGCGAAGGCTTCATGTCGCCTAGCTGCATATTTGTGAAAACATTGAGCAGCATCGTGTCAGCAGAGTCCATAGTTCGTTTGAGAATTCGGTCTTTAAGTGTTTTGTGTTTTTCCGGAGATTGCAGGGCCTATAGTAGGTTGGAAACCTCGCCCCCCGTTTGGTTATCAAGAACGCCCAGCACAAGATAAAAATTTCTTATGTCTGAATAAACCAAATGTGCGGTTGCGCATGCCAGAATAGCAGCATATTAACATTGCCACTCATCTCGTCCCCATCTTTCGGGTCTTCTGAGCTGTGTTGGCTTTGTTTAACAAGGTATGCGTGGGGGGAGGGGGCGTGATGTAGCCGGGCTTTCCCTTTTTTCCGGCGTCATGTTACGTGTCGGTTGACTTCGGATCGGCGGAGCTGGCCGAGATCGGCCGAACGTCGAAATCCTGTAGAAGATCTTCGGGACAAAAGAGACATGGTAGCAGGTCAAAGCCGATGAGGTTATCTGTATCTTGATAGTCACCAGGGCGTTGCACTGTTACGTGGCTTATAATTCTCGTATGAGGCAGCCGCAAGGGAGATGTTGCGACAGGAGTTTCACCCGGGAACTGCTTGCTGTCGGCTTGGGCCGCTCCACGCCTGCGAGATCGTACCTGCATTTGCTTTCGCGTCTTTATCGGCATGCAATCCGCCACACAATTTTCCGCACTTATAGGTTAGGTTACTCACCCCGTTACATGTAGTCTCATACTCGAGAAGACTTTACGCGTCTAGGAGACTTGCACTAAGAGTTTAAAACGTTTCGTTGCTGTTGAAATTTTTTGTTTGTTAAACATTCACTATTCAGGGTTACCACTTTCGTTACATCTAGTGCAGAAAAGGCTGTGGGAAAATGTGAGCACGAGGATGCGCAAATAAAGGTTCACTCATTATAAACTAAATAAACTATATTTTGGTTTCAATCAACGTTAAGCAAATTACGTGACTATACTTAAGACAAACTTAAGCTAGATAATAGTGTATGAAATAAAAGTATTGTATAAGAACGATATGTGGCACGCAGTCTTGGCCATAAAGCGCGTACAGGCCGTCCAGCTTAGCGGCGTCCCGCACGCAGACAGGCCGAAGTCCTCTTTCTTCGCTTTGTTCCTCTCCTCCGTTCCTTGCCTTCCTCTGTTTATCACAGCTGTGGTCGCATCACAGACGTGTGTGTGCAAGCGAGACAACGGCAGCTCTGCGGTGATCAAGCGTGGTGCTACCTGTCGTCCGCGCTGCGCGCAAGAGAGAGGAAACTCTGCTGAGCTATTCAAAATACCCTCTCGGTGCGAGCGTCTTTTTGCGACATTGGCGGATCATCGGCAAGCTTGGTGGCCACGCCACACATTGGTTTCATAAAGCAAATCGCAGAGCGATATTTTTCAGACATGCCGATAAAAGTGTAGTGGGTGGTGTCTTCCTTCTCTTGCGTACGATAACTTATAGGCAGTGTGCTGCGTACTGTCAACTGCACTAGGTTTTCAAACACATTTTGTTAAGTACTGTTATTTATTACAAAATTGTTCAATGATTTACATAATTACAATTGACTCCTGCAATCCTCTTCCAAATTTGAGGAGAAAGGAAGAGGTGTAACAAGGTTCTTATAGTTGTTTTATGTATGTATGTTATACAAACGCATGTATTAACTTGTGCAACTTTTGAACATATTGTCAGATTATAGTTTCATAGTTATTTTAAAATTGAATTGGAAAATAATGTTCGAGGGAAAAAATCTACATGAATATTTTTGCAGCTAGAGAATAGAAATGCGAGATCTGTTTTACCCGTTCTGATCGGAGTAAATGTTTTTTCGAGGACAAACGGAAACAAATAGTCCAAACGAACTGTGTTACCAATTAGTACGTCTTTATAATTTATACATTTTCTGTATTATTTTACTACTTCTATTTAAGAACGTTTTTGACCAAGTTCTTATTACTTTATAGAAAAAATCTGTGATTTTTAAGATATCTTAGGAACAGCAATGTCGAACCTTTTCAGAAGTTTTTCCTAAATTTTTTTATCTTTTTGTTTGCCAAAAAAAATCCCGCTGTTCTATTTTTATGTCTCCTAGCTTAAAGGAACAAGATTTTAGAACTAAACATCAAATCTTGTGGTTTCGCAGTGAGACTTCCTCTGTCAGCTTCTCTTAAAAAATTTTCGCCAATTACGTCTTCAAGCACTTTTTCAATTCATTTTTTAAAATAGCAACATGTAAAATATTTTTTATGAGGTATATATTTGCACACACTGTTAAGGTGATGACGATGTCATATAATATATTCAATATCATTGTAGATCTGAAATGGCCATTACAACGAAATGTCAGACTACCTTTTATTAGAACACCATCGTCGAGAATATCATGCTCAAAACATGTTCCTTTCGACACACACTATTGTTAGATTCACGTTTCTAAGGGTCTGTAAAGAGGGAGATAGTCCGCCATTTTGTATCGTCCGCCATATTGGATTCTAAAAGACGTAACATAATTTAATATATTCAACTCATAATTCACTTTTAGTTGCTCCTATGTTTAGGGAGCCGTAGGAACAAAGACAATTCGCCATTTTGTTCTGCGTGCCACATTTAATCTTTAATTACGTAACACAGCTCATTGCATCATACCATTTTACTCGTCATACTCTTTTATTTAATGCCTATGTCAAGGGGGTTCTAAAAAAAAGGTAGTCCACTGTTTGGTGGTGATGGACCCCTCCCACTCAAGCTTAGGTGAGATCTCAGGTGAGATCTTAGATTGAATCTCACACCAAATAATCAAGTGAGATCTCGCCTGAGATCTCACCTGAGATTTTACCGGAGACGTGGCAAAAAATTTACCTTAAAAAATTGTTATTTATACGATTTGAACGATTCCAAATCATTCAAAATAGTTTTTGTAGAACAAAATTTTTCAATTTCATACGGGTATTTTAGGACTTGAAATTCGTTCCTATTGGCTTTTTCGTACATTGATACATTTAACCATACATTACATAAATATTTTTCGTAATTACTTTTTAATTTATTTGTTTTTACTTTGTACTAGTCGCAATTATAGATACTTGATCATTTTCAATTCGTCGCATTATTTCAACTTGCATAACAAATTCAATTCTTTTGTCAAATTGTACATTTGTCGCTTTTTGAGATACCTTATCCTTCTTACAGTTTCAGAGCCATTTTCTGTTTGTACAAATCTTTTTCACAATATGACAATTATATGAATTTAATAAAAATTTATTGTACGGTACAACCATTGAATCATCAACTAAAATTTTTTTATCACAATTCTTTATTCTGTAGATATCTTGATCCAAAATAATATTTTTTCTTTTATATTCTGGATAACCATTTTTTTTATAGATGAACTATCAGTAAAGTTTTTCGGAAAATTCTTTTTATAAATTTTCTCATTTTTATTTAAACATCCGTTATTAAAATCAGGAAGATTAACACAACAATTTTTTTTGCATGCTTGTATTATGATTGAAAGTAATCGGATGCACTTTTTGAGAAATAATCAAATAAATTTACGGATCTAATGTTATCAATGTTTATTAGATCATATTATCAATAGTTTATCAAATATCACACTACATTTTGAAAAAAATCATAAAATTGGAAACCTTTTTATTTTATCTTCAACGTATATAGGCGGACCAAGATACATGCAACAGCATTATCAAGATGTAATAGCAATAATAAGAAAATGTGGTAGACCAGATTCATTTATAACTGTTACATGCAATCCCAAATAGAAAGAAATAAAAAATCTACTGAAAGACTTTCCTAAAAACACTTTACCAAATGACATACTGAATATAACACAAAGATTGTTTCATACAAAATTACAATTTACAGCTGTATGAACAGAAGTATTTTCCAGCCCCCCCCCGCCCCCCTTCAAATCACATAGTTATTCATTCATTTGTACGTGATACTTAACCTAATTTTTTTTGGGTTAGTGTATTTATTTAAGAAAAAGAAAAAATTTTTTTCTATACAATGTTCTTCTACTACGTCAAGAATAACTAAGTTGGCTCATCTGAGGCAGAAAATAAAACACGTTAACATCTGTTATAACGCTGATTAAATACATATTAAAAGACCCGTAAAATTCATGAAAACACGGAATCCAACTAAAATAAAAACGAAGCCCTTAAGACTAAACAACCGAATAGATGTGCCCGCTCAAACTGTTTATTATTTAATAATTTATTTAGTAATTTAGAATTTAAGCAGTAGTCTCTGGTGTTTCGGGATAACGTACATAGTATATTCATTCATAATTACAACAATCGGACAGATCAGCCGAAAAGTTTATGTTTACATAGTTTATTAATATCTCGCTTTTCCTTCATCGTTACAAATAATTTTCTATTTTATACCAATTAAGATTAAAACATCTAAAAAAATTTATGATTTACGCAGTATACAAAAAATATATAAAATATGTAAATGACTTTTTAAATGCCTATTTCAATTATTGAATGACAAAATAATGAAAAATACGATCATTTTAGTATGTAAATCAAATACAGTAATATACAATCCTTAAAGAAATTTTTGAACAAATTGAAACTTTAAAGTTTTTTAAATGGCAAATTCCATTGTTCGTAAACTATCCAGCGGATCAAGTAAAGCTGTCTGTCAAGCGTGGGTGACACAATGTAAACGTCTATTTTTGATTGTCATTTACGCATTTCTTGCTCTCCCACTCTTTAAATTTTCCTCTTTTTATTCGTGTTGATTTTAATTTTCAAAATTGTGGCAAATTTCACAGAAACGACAAAAAATTCAAAGATATATTTCAATACAAAGGAAGGTTTTTGAGCAAAAAATAATAGCACAATCATGAAAAGCTGGTCAAAATCCATCGAATTTCATTATTTTATTTTGTTTTTTAGATTCTTCCCAATCCGTACGAGGGAGTTAAACACAGTGTGCTCGAGCAAAAAATGCGCCTCACACGCGAGGTGGCCCGATCCCGCTGGACTCATATATACAGAAGCTGGAGGCGGGCAAGGTAGGCATGGATTTTGGAATAAGAAGGAAAAAAAAAAGGGGAAAAAATAGATTCAGATTTACAAGTATCATATTCGGTTTAAATGCAAACATACCAGGATATATATGACAAATGGAGGCGGAAAGGGTTATCCTAGAAATAGGCATAAGAAAATGGGAATAAAATTACTTTTTGCACGTAACAAAAATATACATGAGCAGGTGGCCTTAATAATGACTAATCGAAGAATTAACGGACTTAATCAATAAAAATAATACAAAATAGGCAAAAAACATAAAGCTATGCATGAAAAAGTGGAAGATTGTAAAACGATAGAATTTATAAAAAGAACAACGAAGAAAAATAAACTTGACAAAAACAAAGATAATTTTATAATGGAAAGGAAGACTTTTCTCAATCAGAAAATATGAAAAAAATATATGGTGATTAACATTTCTATTATCTGTTAAATGTAAAAAAGGGAAAAAAGCAGAGAGAAAAATAAAGCAAATATGATAAGACATATGTGAGTTCAGAAGTTTTTAAGTGATAAACTATAAGATCAGCAAAGAAAGAAAAATATACAAAGCTCACATTGCTATGTAAAGAGGAAAAAAAAAAAACATCAAATAAAATATTAATAATAACAGTCAGAGATGTAGGATTAAAAAATAATGGAGAAATATGCTGGAGAAAGCTAATTTCTATAAAAATATAAGATATTTATGTAGGTTAATAAGGCACGACAGTCAAAATTAATAGTTTAGAAATATGTTACGCGTTATAAATTACGATAATATGTAAATGTAAAAAAAAATTATAACAAGTTGTAGTATGTATAATCAATTACAAAAGTTACTTAATTGAAAATAATGTTAGTACTTATATAAAAGAATAACAATTTTGAATAGTTATGAAACAAATAAAGTAAATATAGAAGTTTATAAATATCTGTACATGACATAAATAAAAAATAAAATAAACAATTTACATTTATAAATATTAAGAAAAAATTTTAAAATGATATTTTTTTATAAACTTATATCGATAATTAATTTTTAAATGACCAAAGATAACAAATAAAGGCTCATAACTATTTCTGTAATAATAATGATTGCGTAAATATTGTATTCATATACATATTAATCAAAATTAACCTTAAATACCAATTAAAGTCATGATTAGTATTAAATAATTAATTAATAATTGATAAATCAGTAAAATAATTTTATGTATTGACTATATCTGTTCAAATTTTTAGCAAATTTTTACGAGATCACTTTGGTAATCTATGTTTGTACGCATATATGTGTATTAAAAATAAACTTTTTCATTTATTTTTCAGATATGAGTATATAAATATTGAAATTTGGGGGTGGCGAGCGGAGCGCGCAGGAAAGCGAAGCCCCAATAGTATATATTTATACTAAATTTACCTTTTGTCAACAGCTAATGAACTTTTTATTCACTTACAAACTAATTATTAACCTCAGTCGGTGTCATGGACTACATTCTCGGTCAGAATCCTCAGAAAAAAGATCTGAGCCCTGACCAAGGATCAAATCTACGACCCCTTGAACGGTGATGTTTCTGAGGCTATAAGTAGGATTTTTTCTACGAAAATAAGCAATAATAGTAGGTGCAATAACCCTACTACAAAATAATCATGTAATTACGCTTGTAGTTCCATATGAGAGTACAGTTTGCAACCGTTCGTGTTTGAGGAAGAGCAAGGGGGAATGTTGAATTTCAAACGAACGACTGCATTGCTTTGCTCATGAACTTCCCTATAACTTGCTGATTGAATACGACGTATATATATATGGAATCAAACAAATTCTGTGGTTGAAGTTACGGATAGCATAAAAATCAATTAAAGGACAGCGGACTGAAAGGGTAGAATAAATCCATAACAATCAATATAAGTATCAAAAATCACAATTCAATGATAAACTAAAAAGAAACACTCGCCGCCAAGAGTCGATCAACAAATTGGAATTAATAATTCATGATAATAAAAGAAAACTCTCTGCTCATGGTCTGGACGATCAATATTAATGTGCGTCTTCGTGATCTGCTCGCAATAACAACAGCAGAACTACACGATCATAAAGGGCGATCGTAACACTTTCTAATCGTCCCAGCCATCTATAATATGTAAACAAACGATCAAGCGTTCAAAAACGAAACATCGACTCTTGGGAATTCAACTTATTCTTGGGTTCGCACGACTAGCGTCACAACATGATAGACAAAGTTCAAGTTAAAGGTGACTATATTTCTTAAATAATCTTAAACATATTTTGCATTTATTTTCTACTCCGTTCTGACTAAATTGAGAAAAATATAGTTCGATATCACTCACTAATATGTTTCACTGAAACTTACACGACCGCAC
>JAPYYV010010203.1:0-14755 GCA_030522625.1 Copidosoma aretas
AATTAAGTGAAAGTGCTGTTTTTCAATTGTGCTTACGACTTTTGACCGCCATATTGGCCGCGCCATATTAGATGATCATATTCTGCCACTCGGCATTGACAACTAGATGTTCCAAGCTACATTTTGCGATTTTAAACAATTAAAAAAACCTCACTAAATTTTGGCCAGCATAGGGTCTCACGTCCACAAAGAATGCCCCATATATATATATATATATGTATGGCATATCGTAACTTTTTGAGGGGCTTGGATTCTGAAAGGTAATAATCTTAGGAATATAATAAGCCTAAAATAATTTTTTTTATTTAAAATTCATCGAAATCATAGAATTTAAGTGTTTTGGAACGAAGTTCCTTATCTCGCGTTACAAGAGTTAGGCGGATGGGGGTTAGACCGAAAAAAATGTAACAAGATTTTTTCCCGACACTATAGGGACCTTCTCGGAGTCAATGGAAGAGAGAGACAAACAAACAGGCGGGTGCATGCGCCTTTACCTCTGCCAACTGCTGTCTACACTGATGTGTACACATGTATAGGTGTATTGCTTTTACTGCAGTCTGCTTGTCCGCCTCTCTCTCTTTCTCCCATGCACACGATGATGGTGCACCCGCGCTGCAGCTACTCTAGCTTTATGTAAACAGCCTCTCTGGACACTGCTGCATGGTGGAAATTGTGACGTGGCTGTAATAAGGGCTTAGCTTTGCCTTTGTTGCAGTGAAGGTACGATCAGGCGAATAATGGGAGCGTTCGATTTTTATTGGTGGGTCGCTCGCTCTCATGTTTTAAGTTTTTCGGTATATAGTAATCGCTCAACGAGCAATCAACTATATAGATATACTTACATGGGGGAGATTCGGACCTTAACACGGTTCGTCAGAAGATACCTTACCCACATTGCCAGAGCAAATTAGATACTGGATGTATGATTTCAGTCCATATAAATTGCACGTACCATGTATATTTTTTGGTACTTAATGATTGAGTCTATTCCAACATTATATATTTATTTATACATATATAGTCCATCTTCAATTTTTATTTCCAACATTCAAAAGTTTTTAATAACATACAATTTATACGGTTCAAACATTTGTTTATTAGTTATTAAACTAATTATCCCAGATCATTCGGTGTTCAATTTATCTTTGTACATTTTATACATAATATGTATGTATACATATTTTATTATAAAGTTTTTTTAATTTAATTCTATTAACTTTATATTTTATATTATAAATTACAATGAGTGTATAGCAAAAGTATACCGAATAGCGAAAGGAACTTCGGTCCAATCGGGGGTCCGGAGACCCCTCATGCCGTTTTTGTTGGGCGCGCCACACTGTGGGAGACTTCTAGTTTTATGACTCAGAAATCAAATATCTCGAGAAGGAAAAAAGATTAAAAAATCTTGTTGGAGCTTAAAGCTGAGATGATAGCGAAAAAAAAAGTATTGAGAATTGTGGAACGTAAAATTTAAACCTCCAAATTAATAGAATGACCTCAAAAAAAAAAAAATTTGAATATATTTTTTAAAAGAAGGCAGAATTACCGTTATGATAATTATTCCTTAAAGATACAATACTATTATGACCAAATAGTAGGTCTAATTTTCTTCAACATAACCTAAAAGCCTGAAATTTTGAATTTCTAGTGTTGAAAACCTAAAATCTTAAGAAGGAAAAAAGGTCATTCAAAAATTCTCGTTGAAGCATAAAGGTAAGATGATAGCCAATAAGAAAAATCAACAGAGAATTCCGAAAGACGAAATACTAACCTCCAAATTTATAGAATAACCTCAAAAAAATCATTTAAAACATAATTTTAATAAATGGCTTAATTATTATTTTAATAATTATTCCTCGAAGATATATTACTATTATGATAATCTACTAAGTTTAATTTTCTTTAATATAACCTAAAAGCCTGAAATTTTAAATTACTAGCGTTGAAAACCTAACATTGTTTAGCAAGTCCCTAAATTTTGTTCATTGTTTATATTCTCCGCTCTGAGCTTCAACTTTCATTTACTAATCATCTCACATAGTTTTTAAGATGTCAAGTTTGTAACATTCGATACAGAATTTCAAAATATAAGGTTATGTTAAAGGTTGTCAAAATACTTATTTCGCAAGAGTAGCAAAACATATTAAAGAAACAAAAGTTTTAAAAGTAATTAACTTACTTTTTTAAATTTTTCGGTTTTAATGAATTAATTACTCTATTTTTAGACATAATAATGGCTAGAATGTCAAAAAACGTTTTAACAGCTCACTAATACTATTGAAAAAATGTAACTTGGCAAATATTGTCAAACTTATATGAAATAATAACACTAAAATAATTTTTTGTAGGAAAAATCAAATCTCAGCTGATGTATAAATATATATTAAAATACCTTATATACCCTTGATATTTTAAATCAGCATGAATTCCGAAGGTGGCTTTGGTGTTTCTAAATGACGCGACAAAGGTCCATGAAATTCGGTGATTATGTTGATAAAATATGCCAAATTCATTTGAAATAAATGAATGCTCAGGTTATCGATATCATTTTCAAAGAAATCACTACCAAAAATCACCAATTTAACCCGTAGTTTTAAAGAAGTTGTCACGAAATTGACTTTAACTCTGAAAGTACACGAAGAGAAATTACGTACTGTAAATGCTCGTTTATTTACTAGACTCGTACAGTTTAATATGATGAGACTAGGACAGTCCATTGCTTGTGTCCACACAATTTTATGTACAGTCAAACTCTTGGAGCCCAAGGCTTTGGACTCTCTGAGTGCGTACCTGGAGACTTGCAGCCCAACGATAAATATACATGTACACAAAGCGAGAGAGTTACATACATACACATCGCACTTTGACTTTCCCCACTTGGACTCCCTCGCTCCGTGTATATCTATATTCATCGTTGGGCTAAGAGTCTCAAGGTACGCACTCAGAGACCAAACGCTTGTGCCCTAAGAGTTTGACTGCACATCAATCCGACTCGTCGCTCAGGTGATTCGATGGTATTTTGTATTCTTACGATAGAGACTCTTGTATTATCTCAGTCTAAAATGTCCTTCCATGTACGCGATGAATCTCAAACAATCAAGTATATGTACAACCGATTTTTTCAAGCAATCTATTAATATTGTGAAAACAATATTAGTCGGAAAGCAAGAGGTTATACCGATATTAAACGTCTGTAACGTTATTTTCCTCCTTATAACCTCGTGTTAGCAGAAAATACCTTGCGGAATCGGAAAGTACGCGAAAAACACGCAACATGTAAAAAAAAAAATTCTGTACGTGGCTATGTTGCCGAGAAATTCAATTTACACCCAAGACTTCACTCGACACTGAGCGGGCTCCAACGAAGCGTTATATATAGGTACGGCGTGCAGTAGGTGCCAGACCTTACCGACGCAGCAAAGCGATCGCGCGACCAAGCCGCATTATGGGCTTCTCTAAACGAATGATTTCCGGAAAAGTATTTTAGCTATCGATACCAAACAAATTTTCTCGTGTAGCTGAACACTTTGACAAATAGCTTTCTAAATTTCAAGCATATAGATGCATTAGGTCGGGCATTACAAGTAAAAAAGTACAAGTCTAGTATCTTGGATTGTGTTGGTCCTACCACAATTTTTTTTTTTTAAATTCATGAAAAAATATGTACAATCAAATCCACTTTGTTCCAAATCTTTCAGTTGAGAATCGACAAAGTTACAGAACACGAAAAATGGTTTTTTGTTATTAACAAAAAAAATACTTATCAAAAATTTTTGTAAATCAACATGTCGATAAGGTTTGTTAATACCTACCGATTTCAATTGGTTTCACCGAGATCCTATTGTGGTGACAGAAATTACAGCCCGTCAAAGTTTTAATGTAACAAATTTGCAATAGGTCGCCATATTGTTTATGGACAACCGTACTGGGCGCATATTGTCAAGAATACTAATATCTATGAAATATCAAAATTTTAAAGACCGGAACTGATTTGAACATAGTTTTTTTAATACTTTTATTGTCTTGCGATTTTTAACTTTGGTACTTGTTTTTGATAGGAAAGACCATATTTTAATTTTTTTAAATACTTTTGTACTACGGAAAATCGTCCGCTATACAACTTTTGTTCAAAACAATTTTTGCTAGAACCTTTTGTTTTGGAGATATCTGGAGAAAAAGCGGTTTTCACGGTTGCTTTGCAACAATAAACATCGTAGCGGGGCTCCGTTTTAACCGCTTTTTTAATATGTTACTATGAAAGCTAAGAGCTTTCATTTGATCCCTGATTCGTCATGTTTGGTTCAGTTTATGGTGAAAAATCCCTGGCTTCCCGGCTATGTGTTGACGGCTGTGATTTTACGAGAATTTAAAGAAAAACGATATGTCGTCTTCTGCGCATGGGCAAATAATAATGTGAAAGTCTAATCATCCATTCTGTCAATATTTCACCACATTTCTTAAGTAATTGCAATCGTGACGATTAAAGATATGAATAACAATAAGATATATCATTTTGAATAAATTGACTATTCTTTGCTTTTATTCTTCATCTTGTGTTTCTTACGGCACTAAAAGCCGAAACCACCTTAAATAAATATTTCGTGTTGTTACCATCTTTTTTTTTTCTTACTGAATTCTCCCTAATTTTTAAATGTAAAACGTATAGTTATTATTAAAATTGGGACGAGATAATAAAATAAAATCACTACTTTGATATTTTATGACACATTTATTTATTAAGAGATGTCAATATTTCACTACTACACGGCAACCTTTTTAGTACCTTGGCAAAATGTATAACAATATACTATACATTATACACAATTTGTAAAATATTTGTTTACAAAATTTACATATTACTCCGTAATATAATGATCAATACCAAGACTTTAAAGAGTGCAACAAGCACAGTCAATAAATGGAAAAATTTGTGCCATATACAAAGCTGGTATCATTTTTAAGAAGTTAGTATATTTGGGACGTTCTTTTACAAACCGGACTGATTTGGACAAAAATTGACCTTCAGATCTTCGATTTGGCTAAACATTTTTTTTCGTGTTTATGTAAAAAAAAAAAGTGTCCCCTCTTTTCATAATTTTAATTTAAAGCACGTTAAAAGCAATCGATATGATGTTTGATTTTTTCAAAAATGTGTTTTATTACTGTTTATTCATTATTTATTTTCAAAAATACTCTTTGATTAAAAAAAGGATTGGCGCGCTCATATTTGGAATTAGTTGACTCTAAAACAACGCTCAAGAACTCGACATTCTATGTACTTCGTTGAAAGCTCGGGGAAAAAAGATAACATCAATAACACGAAACCTATAAAGCATGCGTTGAAGAGTTATTTCCCACCTTTTTTTACGCTCTTGTTACGTTTGATCTAAGTGCTTAGTCTGAAAGACGGAACGTATATTAAAGTTATAGTAATATAAAATTAAAGATTTTGAATCGTTTATTACAAAAAAACGTAGAGTAAGCGAACTAATATAATAAGACTCTCTTTAAAAAAGTTCTACTTACTTGCTGACAACATTAACTTCCTCTGATATGAAAAGTACATTGGTATTTCAATCGCCTACACTTTGCAAAACATACGTATTATGATTCAGTGTAATATTATACTTTAAAATCAACAGTTTATCGAAGTCACAATAAAATTTCGTGAATAACATGTCTGCGTAATAGCATACAGTAAATAGCATTCATAAACTGACCATTTGAAAAATAGCTGTTATTTTTCGAAAAAGCTGATACGAATGACATAGCAATATAGTATACCGTATCATTAAGATGTATCAAGTAAAGTATGAGCAAAAATCAATAATTTCGAGTAGAATAGCTTCTATGGACTATTCAACCAAAAGTTGGCAGGCCATGTAAAAATACAATGGAGCGGCGAATGCACGTTCGTCTCGTATGCACTTAGCATAGCAGCTGTGGACTAACAATTTTTATTTGCCAAATGTATTTCGAAATGTATCTTTACCTATACATTTTAAGATTTCATTGTAATCTATTAGAACAGTATTAAATTCGAATAAACCCAAATATTTTTGTTATTAAGAATGCTTATCCCATGTTCAATGCGCGAAATCAAAACATAACCAAATATAAAATGTAAAAAAGATATAGAGTGCTTATCGTAAAAAAAATCAATCATTGTCCAAAACTATTATGACCATTTAAAAATGTAGTGTTACCGTATGGATTATTATAGAAAACCGTATTTATTGATGAGAAATATAACAAAACAAATATGTTTAGTAATTTTTTTATTACTTTTATCCGAAAATTTTACTACATAATAAATACCCATGTTGACATGAATAAAATTGAAAAAAATGTTATTACTATTTATTCATTATTTTGAGTAATGATAATGGCACCAGAGTCATCGAATTTGCAATATCAAAGAACCTTGTCGTCAAAAGTACCCAATTTAAACATCGCGATATCCACAAAGCAACGTGGATGTCCCCAGACGGCGTAACCGAGAATCAAATCGACCGTGTATTAACTGATGGAAGACATAGCTCGAACATTCTTGATGTCAGGACTTATAGGGGGCCTGTCTGCGATTCGGACCATTTCCTGGTAGTATCTAAAGTTAGGACGCGTCTAGCGGTAACTGAAATGCAACACCCTCGCAAATATCAGAAAAAATTCGCGCTAAAAAGACTAACAGACCCTAATGAACTCATCGAGTATCGACGAGATATTGAAAGCCGCATAGATAATCGGATGCAGGGAGTGTTAGACCAGGAACTCGACGTAGATAAAAAATAGGAAAGGATAAAAAATGTGATTAAGGAAGCGGGAGACAAGATAGTAGGGCACAAACCCCAGAAAAAAGATAAGCCGGGGTTCGATAACGAATGCAATAAACTAATAGAGGTACGCGGAAAGGCTGAAATTATATATCTGAACGATAAGCACGAACGAACTCCAGCAAACTATAAAAATTGTAGAACAGTCGCATGCAGGGTTGTAAGGGGGAAAAAACGTGAGTGGGAAAAAAGTATAATCTTGGACATAACGGAAAATTATAGGAAAAACAATACGCGTGACATGTATCAGGGGATGAATCCAAATCGAAAGGGGTATCAGAATCAAAACGTTTTCATTAAAGATGAAAATGGTAATATGATCGAGGATGAAGAGGAAACGGTAACGAGATAGGAAAATTATTTTAATGAATTACTTAATGTACATGCAAATAACCAGGGAGAGACCTCAAAGAGTTTCTTACTGCGGAAATGAAAATGAGGGAACCAACACTTGAAGAAGTAGAGAAGGCGATCGGTAAACTTAAAAACAACAAAGCAGCAGGGATAGACAGTATACCTGGGGAACTTCAAGCGGCTAAAAGGCAAGTGCTGAAATACACGGCCTAATCAAACAAATTTAGAGAGAGGAACGAATGCCTAGGAAATGGACCGAATCAGTCATTATACCGATTTTTAAAAAAGGTGACAAATCCGTTTGCAATAACTGCAGAGGTATCTCATTACTTTCGACCTACTACAAAGTCTTATCTAATATTCTCCTGGACATACTAATCCCATTCGCAGAAGACATCATCGGAGATTATCAATGTGGGCTTAGACGTAACCAATCGACTAGTGATCAAATGTTCACAATCAGAAAAATAATAGAAAAACAGTGGGAGTATAACAAGCATTTTGGACAACTATTTATTGACTTCAAAAAAGCGTACGACTCAATTATCAAATCAAAAATGTATTATATTCTTGTATCTCTCGGGGTTCCAAAAAAACTAGTAGCTCTGATACGCGTCTGCATGCAAGACATCAGAGGAAGGGTTCGCGTTTAAAATAAACTTTCCGATTTATTTGATATACATAAGGGACTAAAACAAGGAGATGCGCTATCGCCATTACTGTTTAATTTAGTCCTAGAATACGTGATTCGCCATGTTCAGGAAGATGAAGGTGGGTTAACTTTAAATGGGACGACGCAAATACTGGGATGCGCGGACGATTTAAGTATGCTTGGTGATAGTGAGGAAATCATAGTACGGAACACGGAAAAACTGATATCGATGCCCCGAGAAGTAGGACTTTAAATAAGTGAAGAAAAAACTAAATATATGATAAACAGCAGAGTAAATGATTTAACTATAACCGCGCTTAGAGTGGAGGGAAAATCGTTCGATAGGTTTTCAAAGTTTAAATATCTGTGCACCAGTATCAATGACACTAATGATTTTCGGGACGAGATCAAACAGATTGCAATCAGCGAACGATTGTTATTACGGGATCAGTAAGCTGTTGAAATCGTGACTTATCTCGAATAATCTAAAAAAGCGTATTTATAAAACCATTATAATGCCAGTCCTGTTGTACGGTAGCGAAACGTGGGCAATCACAAAAAGCGAACAGAAAAAATTCGAGGTATTTGAAAAAAAAGTACTCAGAAAAATATTTGGGACAAAAAAGGACGAAGTTAGCAGAGAGTGGAGAATTTTGCATACCGTTGAAGTTGAAGAACTATATGGGGAGCCAAGCATAGGCCAGGTGATAAAAGCGTGTAGACTGCGATGGGCTGGGCACGTAGCTAGGATGGGAATGCAGAGAACCGCGTATAGAATCATGACCGGAAAACCATCAGGACCTAGACCTCTAGGAAGACCAAAGCGTAGATGGGAGGATAAAGTTGTAGAAACCCTCAAGGAAATTGACAAACTAGGTGACAGGTCTTGGATAGTTGTGGCACAGGATATGGAGGAATGGCGCGGGGTGGTGCACTTGGCTATGAATTTCCGAATCCCTAATGCCATCTAATAATAATAATAATATGAATTTCTTTATTATTTATTTAAAAAGATTACTCTTCGATTCAAAAATGGATTGGCGTGCGGAGTGTGCAGTTGAGTAATTGTGTCCTATATTTAGATACTCACTGACGAAAACAAAAATTAGGGCACAGAAAAGAACAAAGAAGTATCATATTATCAGAGTCTTGCATTGTTAAGTGTCTACTTTTACTTACTATTAATTATAAGCCACCACAATCGAAGTTAATGTTGGTTTTCAAACAATCAAAACCTAGGACTCGTATGTAGGTATCAAACATAAATGAGATATAAGACGACCACAAAATTTCCGGAGTATAGCCGTTACGGTTGTACCGTCGAATATAGGTGTATATCAATGTGAAGATTTTAAAAGCATACATTGTTTTGCCCAAATTCTCTGAGTCCATGCAATGAATCTGTTTTAATAACTTTTTACCGACATGCACGGGACCATTATATATAAAATGCACGAAACTGGTAGGTGTCCTTAATTAAGTAGAGTTTTCCTGTCAACTGTGAACAATAGTAAATTGAAAATGCTTTACACTTTAGGATATAATAGTCTACAACCCACAGTAAATTGCAAATATGTTAAAAGTGATTATTTCCTTACATAAGCCTTTGAACCATAAAATTTCTTGATATTGCTTATAAAACCTTCCAAATCGCGAACTTGCCTTCATAAACTCACTATAGAATACTGAATTCTTAACCAAGCTCATTCCTAAAAATGATTGTAAATCTTACAGAGAACATATATAGTCGTATAATCTTATGCTACATTAGTTTACACAATATAAAACCATAGAAACATAACCTTAAAACCTTCCTCTATTGTCTTCATATAAGATTTGTAACTTCATAGCTCTTTGACAAAATTTTGCAATATTCAAACAATAAACAATTAATCTTGTATCACATAACACCTTGGCGCCAGATAAAGAACCTAATGGGATCCAAACATAACCTTTAAAACTTCCATAAACTATGAATAATATGTCCAACAGCATAGCTGATACAAATCATTTTATATTGCTACTTTGGTAGTGAATTTTTACGTGGAAGTACCACTTAGAATTTATTCATAAACTATCAACGTAGATTTCCCAAAAAGATTATACACGGGGAATATTTAAGTGGAATTTTCTATTAATTACGCACATTATCGTTCCACACTAAATTAGCACATGAAATTCCCACTTGAATTCGCTTATGATTTCCCACATAAAGATTTCGCGTAGTAATGTAAAGTTGAATTTGTGCATTGTATTTTGACTAGCAATTTTTTTACAAAATTACCATGTTAATTTTTATGTGGAACGGAAAATTTGCATCAATAAATCCATTTGGTCGCTGAGATAGAATATCTGAAAGTATAGGTCCCTTTCATGTACCCCGTTGCCAAAGTTCACGTAGAATTCACGTGGATTGCATGTCCGATTCACGTTAATTCTAAGTAAAATAAAAAACCAAACAAAATTATAAATGTCAATTTTTGTCATTGTTAGATTGTACCGTTATTATTCAGTAGGGATAAAATATCTTTAAATGTGATCTAACAATGACAAAAATCGAAATTCACATTTTTTTTGTTTTTTGTTCCACGTGAAATCCATTTTAAAAGACAATTGTTTGCACTCTCAATTTTTACATGGCTCTACTGATGAACATTGTGTATCTTACAGTTCATAGAAGTTTTGAAAGTTAGGTTTGGAAGCCATTAGGTTCTTTAACTAGCGGCAAAGTATTATGAGGATACAAGAGTAATTTTTCATTGTTCAAATATTGCAAAATTTTTTTAAAAATTTATGCAGTTAATCATCCTCTTTACCGATAATGGAGAGAGTTTTTCATGTGATGTGTATATGAAGTTATATGTTTTATACTAACATGTCATGAGATTATATGTCTATGCACATTCTTTTTAAGATTTATAATGATTTTTAGAAATAAGCTTGGTAAATAACGCAATATTCTAAAGTTTATAGATTATTAAGGTATTGTTTGCGATTTAAAAATTTTTATAGGCAATATCAAGCGGTTTAGGTTTCAAAGGCTTACGTAAGGAAACAATCACATTCAAAATATTTGTAATTTGCTGTAGGCCTTAAAATATTTTATTCCAAAGTGTGTAGCATTTTGGTAGGTTAGTTTTAAGGCTATAGATTCAAGTAACTTTTGTTCAGATTATGGGAGATTCACTATCTGATGTAATATGGCTATTGAGTTTAAAAATTAAATTTTATGGTCCTTTAAACCTAGACATTTTGAGTAAATAAAGAATCTCGATATTTTAGATATCTTTGTCATTAGAGTCGATTTCTTTTTTAAATTTGGGTCGGGTATTAAGTCGCTATTGCTCGTAGGTCCCAGAGAGAGCTATTAATGCCCGGGGTGCATGACATATACTTATGGCTCAGTAGTTATTTAGCGCTTGGCCAGTGCTTTAAGCACGGGAGTTTTTGCTTATCACCAAAGTGACCCTGACAGTGTTGGAAAAAGAAAAAGGCATAGAGAAGCACGTACCTCTGACATCACACCGTTGCTCCCCCTAGCATTCACAAAGCTGAACCCTTAGGTAACGTAAATTTCGTTTAATTTTAAAGTGGAATTTGGGGAAAAAAAAATAAGTTAGATACCAACTAGTTAGTCACACTTTATGTATATTTTAGTTTTTGGAGTTTTATTTTATTTCCTTCTATATAACATAGTTGTATGTTTCTAGCTCCCCCCCGCCTCTTCCCCCTAAATAAGGTTTATTTTGGAAAGTGTAATATGTATTAAAAGTATATATGGTATATTAAGAAGAAATGTAAGTAAAAGTTCCAAACAAACAAATTTTCTTGTTGTGTATAGCCTATTTACTCTCGATCTCTATAAAATCCTATCTACATTCGTGTAACTATTAAAAGTTTTTACCATACATTTCTGTAATAAGAATTAACTGACATCGAGGTAAGTTATTGAGAAATTGAAGTAAAAATCTAACAAAAACTACACAAATAATACATAAATTCTAACTATTATTAGACTGTAGAAAAATCATATAGATCCTCAATAAGTGCAAAAAAAGGGTCTTTTCAATTGCAAAAGTGCCTCCGACTTAGATATACAAACTAAAGTTTTTATTTTGTAATCAGCCAAGGATCTTTTACAATAAAGCTTCAATGCAGAACAAATAGTTCGTAAGGGCATAATTAGATCGCTTAGAAAAAAAACACTTTATATATAGTGTCAAATGGCATTATTACCAACTATATTTAAAAAAAAAATCTGTTACGCGCGTGCTTCGCTCGCTCAGAAAAAAAAATCATACATCCTATAGGGTACATACAAGATAACTGATAACAGTAAACAACTCGACATTATAAATAATTGACTGTTTTGTAATTTGTAATAACATCTTAATAATAAAACATACAGGTATACTATCATAAGAAAATAGGCAAACTGAAACAACGTTGCGTTAAAAAATTAACAATCTAATTATGCAAAAATGTTACACTTTTACGCCCCTAATATATTTAACTACTTTCCGAAAACACCCTCTTCTCGAAATCAACAGACTACTGCGGCAAAATACTAAACCTGAGCCTATCGGGCTAGACAATTTGAATTAGAGTTACGAACGTTCATAATGAAAAGGTGACGCGTAAATGAAGAGAAGGATAAAAAGATACATTAACGGTAACTTTGAGATGACAAGTAGACTTGCTAGAATGAGAATTAATTAATACAGGATTGTATTTGTGTCAACTTAAATGTATTAAAGTCTTACTTAGTATATGGTTACGTCGTTGTCAACTGTCGCGCTAAACCTTTTCATTAGACCTAGGCTCAATAAGTGCGTTTGCTTGTGTTAATTACAAGCAGCGGCCTTATGAAAGGGAGTCAATAGATCCAAGGTTAAATTTACGAGAAGTTTAAGACTATGGAACGTTGAAAAAAAAAGCTGACGGCCAGTGATGGTTCTCCTAAAGGTAGATGTTGCAATTAAATCTTATCTAACATCTATCAATGAAATAAAAAATTGAATCATAAATATTTTTATAAACCTAAGGTGAATCAATAAATCAACCTATATAACTTTAATAAGAAAGTTTGAACTCTCCACTGTAGAATACAAATATTGAATGAAAATATATCTTGATAAGGACAAAGCTCAAAAAAATCAGTATACAACTATTTCTTCTACTTTTTATTGAGAAATTTATTAAACTTAAGCATTTGAATTTTTAAAAACGTCCTGGCGCAAGCTTTAGAAGTATACTAGGTAGTTATTTTGGTCAGACAGGAGCAGCATAGGGTACATTTTTTTTGTGGTCAGTCGGTGAGTCGAAAAGTCTAATCTTACCTGACATTAGTTATTTTGTTATTTATAACGTTATTAAATAAAAAGCACGAAAAGTCAGCGCTCAAGGTCATCTGGTATTAGTTATTTCGTTATTAATTGAAACGCGAGTAAAGTCAGTGCTCTAGATCAAATGAAATAAGGTCTTTTGTTGATAATAATAATAATAAAAATGTTATTAATTAAAACGTGAGAAAAGTGATGACGATACTTACAGAATACACTTTATGCACATCCAAATAATCTAATTATGAGCGAAGAGTGTCAAGCTTTTGCAGTATTCAGCATTGTTGGCTCAACACGCTTATGAGAATAGTGAATATTAAATGCATATACATGAAGCAAGTACGCGTTGACTGCAGTTTTACTCCTGATACCAGGTGGACTCGCCCATAGAAGAGTAGGAGTAGGAGTAGTGCACCTTTGCAGAATGCATTACCAGTCCTGCTGGCCAATTGACAGACCGCAGAAGAAACGTACTCATAAGTACGGGCTCTCTCTCTATCTCTAGCCAAAGCTGTTACTGGTACAATTAATTAGTTTTTTTAACTAGAATAAGGTCATAGACATATACAAATATACTGAAGAGACCAACCAATTCTCTACCGCAAAGACAAGAGAAAAAGGTCAGTATACATACCGTATCTTATTACTTTTATAATAAAGTGGATAACTCTCAAAACTAGAAAAAGAGATCAATCAGTGTAGACAAGAGATTTATATAGTGCTGACTGCTGCACTTATTTTCATTTCTATTCGATACGTAACAATATGTAGACAAAAATAGTTCTTGTTGACGCCATCGACAAAAGCTCTTTACATGCTCATAAAAATACGTGTAAAAAAAACAAGTGTCGCCACGACAACTGGCACAGTGGATAAAAAAAATTTGATTAGGTGCTACTATTGATGAATCGACAACTTTTAAGATTACGAAAATTAATGAAAAGAAATAGTCATCTCATAAATACATAATTAAATCAATAATTTTATTTGATGTGTATTCACTGGATCGTACTATATTTATTTCCGAGAAAATTCGATGTTTGGTAATGTATTTCAGCTGTGTTTTTCTCTAGCTTATAAAAGATAATAACACTTTACGACACAGTAAATCAATATAAAAAATTTAAAAAATTAAAAAATTAAAAATAATAATAAATGCACAGTTGCTCACTGTCATCTGCACATGCACAGAAGAGGATAATTCACTTTCCTAATGATTTGCTTAGAATCTAAGTCGTTCACATGCACAGAAGAGGATAATTCACTTTCCTAATGATTTGCTTAGAATCTAAGTCGTTTAGCTATAATTTTAAGTATTCTTAAAAATTTCATAGAAAAAAGCTAGAATAATTATGTGTAATTTATAACTATTTTACCAGGAAGAATAATTTGTTTCTAAATAGAGCTAAAATTGTGTTGTTTCAAATTAAATAATAAAAGAAGATTAAACACTTTTAAGATTCGATAATTTAATGACATAAAATGTGTGTTGTGGGGTTGGCGCATGGATCGCGCAGGGGGGCGGAGCCCTACTAGTATATATGTACAGGGGGTCCAAAAAGTACCGGGAC